>JAGFNK010000860.1:0-19769 GCA_025769875.1 Russula earlei | reverse complement strand
GGCGCTCAAGACCACAATCGATCGCGCACGATTCCATAGTCCGGTGCATGCGAAAGCCTGCATCGAGTACCGCACAGATAGCCATCGTGATTATAGATCCTGCACGCGATTCCGTTCCCGTCGTGGTTCCAATCACTCGAGTCAGATACCGACTCGAGCTCGAGCTCGGCCTTCGGCTCACTCAGCCGAGGGGTCTCATCATCGAGACTGCGACGTCATCCTCGTCATTGCGCGCGCGCATAAGGTCGAGCGTCTCGCCAAGCGCGGTTTTTGCCTCTGCCGAGTTGGGTCCCTCTTCAAGACGGTTCGAAAGTCTGACGTTCGTGTGTACAATACGCGTCGGTCTCGGTGCCACCTTACGACAGGCCAGGTGAGGAGGGTCATATGTAACGACAGCAGCGCGATCAAGATCGAGGTTTCCCTTGCGCGCAAGGCCACGACGATAACACGCTTTCGTGAAGCGGGGGTCGAGAACGAGAGGCCTCTCCGGCAGAAGCCTCCGCATTGTCGTACCTTTGAGTAGCATCACGTGTCACTTATCCATTCTTGTATGCAATGATACTGTGGGTGATTGGGAACTCACCAATTGAGCACCATCTTGCCAATTTCATTTTCCCCTGTATCTGCTTGAACAACTCCATTTAAAACTTTGTATTTATACCATTGAGTGCCATGAATGTCATTCTATCAAAGAACAATGGAGGTTCATCAAGTTGTTTTCAAGGAATATTTGGCTGTGGTCACCCTGCATCATGCCTTCTGTCATAGTGGAGGGTGGAGTTTGATTGTCCAAGAGCATAGACTTAGAAATGATCAACTAGATCTGGTCCATCAGGTGGTCCAGTCAGCCAATAAGACCATACATAGTAGCAATCACTCACTCATCATCACTGGCCTCATCAGTAGGACCCTCAAATGCAGTGCAACCATTGCACCCACTGCCCTCACACTAGGGCTGCCAACTGAACCATACACATAAAGCTTATGGCTACTGTAATATGGTATCCTGTACCATACTGTCTGGGTAGTGGAAGTGTACCCTGACGGTATGGTTGCTGGTATGGTAAGTTACCTGTACCATACTGTATAAGGGATGCCATCAAGCCATATATACAGGCTGTATATTAGTTGTACTCAATTGCAAGACAAACCCTGCTGATGTCTCAACTGTCTCATGTATCCCAAGTGCCACTCATTCCCACCACTCCTGCTTTAGTCTGACCAGTCACTGCATTGCTCTCATGGCTTTGCCTATGCTTGTCATTTTACTCCAGCCCACTGTATCACAACCATTGTCAGCCACCCCCCTTATAGTCGCAGCTGCTGTCTCAACACCAGCCCAGTTGTCTCTGCCTCATCCATCAGCATTCTAGCACTGCCCACCTGGTCACCTCACCCTCAGTCCCAACTCTCTCTCATCACCATTTCTACTCCACCCATCTATACCACCAAGTCTACATTGTCACCATTGCCCCTACTGTCATGAACCATTCTCTGGAGAGGGCCCTTGAAGGACCCTTCCTTATTAGAGGAAACCCAGCCTCTATGGTGTCACCCTGTTCACATGGACAAAAGGGGTGAGTAGAGGTGTCCACAATATCGCACATGCATTGTGTCAAGACTCACTGTTGAACTATCCAGTTCAAGAGCGAGGGATAAGCTTGAAGACGAGTCGATAGACGTCCAAGACGGCGTGGGCAAGGAGTAGAGTCCAGAGTAGTAACAAATACCAGAGAGGTACTGTTACTGTGAGAGTAGAACAATCACGCAGGGAAGAGGCCGAGTGGTCACAAGGGGACGGTCCTTAAAGGAGTATCCCAGGGATGGAGAGTGCCGTAAACAAATGGACAGTCTGAGGACTGTCTGCTACTTTATTGAGCGCTTATATACTACAAGAGAACTGCTAAATAGGGAACAAGTCATAACCTTGTTATCAAGCACAATAGAGTGATGAGTAAGAAGTCGGAGGACGCTTACTGAGCATGCTCAGTCATGCTCAGTAAGCTGCTGAGTAAGAAGACTCTTCTCGATGAGTAAGAGTTTCCACTGTCCACGTGTTTAACTTTTAGTGCACGTGTAAGCACCTGATTCATTTCTTGTTAGTTAGTTTAGGGCCGGTCATTTGAGGACTTGTAGTTTGATTAGGGAATAGTGTCATCTTATAAGGCCCTTATATAGTTCTATTAGGGTCCTTAGAGTCGACCCTAATACTTCTATTAAGGTCCTTAGTATTGCCTTATAGTCGTTCTATAGTTATTAGAGTTGGTCTAATAACGCGTTGTAGGGCCATTGATACTAGGTTAGTGCCTATTGTAGAGCTCCTAGGGTCATTCCAAAGGGTCCTTAGGAAGGCCCTAATACTGTCTTTTGTTGCTAGAAGGGTTGCCTTTAAGTAAGTAGGGCTTGCTGTATGTCGATTGTGCCGAGAATCGCTCGCGCAACAATGCGCGCGCGATATTGTGGACACCTCTACTCACCCCTTTTGCTCGTGTGAACAGGGTGACACCATAGAGACCAGGTTTCCTCCTATAAGGAAGGGTCCTTCAAGGGCCCTCTCCGGAGAATGGTTCATGACACATTGTCGTGTGAGCGATTCTTGGCACAATTGACATACAGCAAGCCCCACTTAGTGGCAACCCTTTTAGCAGTAAAGGACAGTATTATAGCCTCTCTAAGGACCCTTTATGACAACTCTAAGTGCTCTACAAGAGGAACTAACAAGACACTAACAAGCCTACAAAGTGTTATTAGACTAACTCAAATAACCTTAGAACGAACTATCAAGCAATACTAAGGACCTTAATATAAGTATTAGGGTCGACTCTAAGGACCCTAATAGAACTATATAAAGGGCCTTATAAGCAACTCTACTCCCTGAACCAAACTACAAGTCCTCAAATGACTGGCCCTAAACTAACTAACAATAAATGAATCAGGTGTCTTGCACATGTACCAAGGCAGTGAACACGTGGACAGTAGTGGCTCTTACTCATCAATAAGAGCCTTCTTACTCAGCAGCTTACTGAGCATGACTGAGCATGCTCAGTAAGCATACTCCGACTTCTTACTCATCCAGCAATGGTGCTTGGTAACAAGGTTATGACTTGTTCCCCATTTAGCAGTTCTTCTGTAGTATATAAATGCTCAATAAAGTAGCAGACAGTCTTCAGACTGTTCATTTGTTTATGGCACTCTCCATCCCTGGGATACTCCTTTAAGGACTGTCCCCTTGTGATCAATCTGGCCTCTTCCCTGCGTAACTTCTCGATACTACCAGTAACCGTACCTCTTTGGTACTTGGTACTGCTTTGGACCCTACTTCTTGCTCACGCTGTCTTGGACGTTTATCGACTCATTTTGAGCTTCTCCCTCGCTCTTGAACTGGATTGTTCAACAGTGAGTTGTCACACCTATATCCTCTGCCCTGCCCACCTGAGCCATCACTTTAGTTCTCATGCCCTCAGTGAACATCACCAGCCACTGTCACCACATGTCCAGTATCACTAGTATAAACCAGTCACCATGCCCTTAGCCTTGCCAGCCACCTTGGTCCCAACTGACCACCCCTCTGTCTCATCAACTCCTGCACTCTCAGTGTTGCCTGTTGCAGCATCTGTCTCAGCACCAGTGCCAGCCTCAGGCCTGCCATCTGCTTCTGTCACCCCAGCCTTAGCTCAGCCAGCTGCTGCCACCACACCTCTTAGTCTTGCTAATCACCTCAGTCTCATCACCCTGCCCTCATAGGCCTCAGCTTCAGCCTCCAACATCTTAATGCTATATGCTGCCACCTCCATTGTCATCTTGCACCCTGTCACCTGCTCAGTCTCAGTCTCACTCACCAATGTCTAGCGCCACTTGTTGTCCCAGGACTGGCTCCATCAGCCATGGCAACCCACACCCTCCACCCCTGTTCACCACCTCGCCCCAAGCTGCTTGTCATTGTCAACCTCTCATGTTGCTCATCATTATGAAGAGCCAGCCTACATCCAGAGACTATCTAGACATTGATGTGTGTCAAGCAGCACTTATGTGTACATGATGAGCCATTGATGACCTTATGGTTATAGGTAATGAATAATGGATATCATTGTCATTCATTGAGTTTAATCAAAGTTTTCTTGACTGTAATAACCCGTAATGCCATATTACAGCTGTCTTCTACCCTGTACCATACCATATAGGCTGCTGAAGTGGAAGCATATGGTACAGGTAACAGTACAGATAGTAGCCATATACATACTGTATCAAGTACAGCCATAGCCATATATGGTATGGTTGGTGGCCCTACCTCACACCGCTCACTTTTTAACTTACAATACCACACCTTACAATACTACCATACCATCATTCTAGACTGAAGTATTGAAACTGGATTTCACAACAGTTTTCCTTAGTCCCACCTAATCAAATCACCTTTGTAAATAGGTGGGGATATTTCATCCTGGGCTTTAATTTGGCATGTGTTACATGTCTATCACTTTTGTGACATTTGTGACTGGTGAGGGTGGTGATCAATTGGCAAGTTCCTGATCACCCACAGTAGCTGCAAATGCTGGAATAAAACTTCCAGTTTAAACCACACTGTGGCCATGTTTGAACCATAGATCATAATAGCAGCATCATATCCTACATTAGCCTTGAGGGTATTCACTCACATGGAAGGGAGCATTTCTGTTAGGACTCAATTTGCATTCCTGCCTGTTGTTTACCTATGCTTGCTTACTCATTCCCACTTACTGTTGCTTACTCCACTTCACTTACTGATGCTTACTGATTTGCTGATTCATGCTTAGTGACTGCTTACTGGATGGATGACAGATACTAGGAGAGAATGACTCACATGTGAGTCATTTCTGATGCTTTCGAATTGCACTCTACATCTTTGGACACTACTGGGTCCTCAGTTTATGTGCTCCCCAAGTTTTCGTACAAATCAATCAGCCATTATCGAGATATTGTATACATACTCAGATGTACCAAGAGTTGAGCCTTACACTCGACTTACTCTTTTACAAGAAATAATTATCTTGTCAAGCTCTCTAAACAAAGTCATTGCTCTAGTGAAAGAGGCCCTTCTCATCTCTTACATCTACTCTTCCTGAGATAATATCAAAGGATTTGAAGTCTAGTGCTTGAACTATATCAAGCAACTCTTTCACTAAGAGTCGGTATATTAAGATCAAGCAGATCTTAAACAGCCAGTACCAGTGCCTCTCTGGTACTTGCTACTTATTTGGACTGTGCTCTTCACCAACTTTGTTCTCAAACTCAGTTGACTCATCTCCAAGCTTCTATCTCACTCTTGAACTGGATTGTTCAACAGTGAGTCCTGACAGTAGCTACCATCAATCAGCAACAAGGATCATACAAGGATCAGTTGTTATTAACTACTGATTGTCATCAATTAACTTATCATTATAGCCAATGCAGATCTCAGCATATGAGCTGAGCCAGTCTGCATGATCTGGTGCATCAATGTGCCTGAGCCCAGTGTTGCCCAATTTGTGTAACCAGCACATTACATGCCTTGGCTGTGATTACATCACAATGTCCCAGGGTAGTGGTAACACCCCTAATCAATGATAATCTCAACACTGATCAATTGCTTTACAGTGATTCCTGCATATATCCAAGGTACTAGGTGTTGGACGAAGGCTCAGTCTTGTATATGAAAGACTAATATTAGGTTAGTAAGCTAACCTGTTGGACAAAGGCTATGTACATAATGAGTATATGTAAATGGTAAAGGAATGTGCTACTGACCTCAGTCTTGTATATGAAAGACTGAGGAAAAAGGAATGGTGGTATCAACACGGCGTTCTAACTATCCGGTCCATTCGGTCTGTTTCTCTGCCACGCGGTGGCTGCGTTTCCAACACGCCCCCTCAGCCCTAGTGGCGTATTCCCATCTCCTGCATAAAATGCTCATGTTTCTCTTGACTCAGCCCCTTCATCAGCACATCCACAAGTTGTTCCCCAGTAGGGATGTAAGCAAGTTCGACTTCACAGAGCTCGACTTTCTGGCGCAGGAAGTGGTGTCTCACTTCAATGTGTTTCGTGCGGTCATGGAACTCTGGGTTCTTCGCGATGGCAATGGCTGACTGGTTGTCGATATGGAGAGTGGTGGGGAGATGTGTGTCTTCACCCAATTCGGTGAGTAGACATCTCAGCCAAATGGCCTCTTTAGAGGCATGTGCTCCTGCAATGTATTCTGCCTCGGTGCTCGACAATGCAACCGAGGCTTGTTTCTTTGAGCTCCAACTCACAGCCCCTCCTGCCAACATGAAGATGAAGCCCGATGTGGACTTGCGATCGTTCACGTTGCTGGCCCAGTCTGCATCCGCGTACCCGACTAGGGTTGGCTGAGTCCCGAGACCGCGTTGGAAGACTAGGCGTTTGTCGCTTGTGCCTCGGATGTATCGGATGGCGCAGTCGAGTGCGCGTTGATGGTCATTTCCGGGGCACGCAGCGTGTCGTCCAAGGGCTGCAACAGTGAAGGCGAGATCAGGTCGGGTGCCTAGCATGAGGTACATGATGGCTCCGAGTGTGCGTTGGTAGGACTTGATGTCCACATCCGGTGTCCACTTTCAGGAGGTGTTCATTTGCTAGCATGGGGGTGCTGATCGGTCGAACATCCGACTTCCCTAGGCGTTGAAGAACTTCTTCAACGTATTTCTCCTGAGAGAGTGCTATCCAGCCCTCTTCCCGGTTTCGCGTGACGTGTACACTGAGTATCCAGGTTATCTCCCCTAGGTCCATCATCTGATACTTCTGTTTTAGTTTGTTTTTGTCAATGTTGATGGAATCTAGGTCATCAGAGACCATGGTGATATCATCAACGTAGAGCGCAATTATGGACAGGCGCTCGTGGTTATGATGGATGAAGACGGCGTGGTCAGCATCAGTGTGGGTGTAGCCCATGTCACCTAGTGAGTCTTTGATGTTCTCATACCAGACTCTCCCCCCTTGCTTAGTCCCATAGACGGCTTTGAGTAGTTTCAGTACCATGCCGTTTGGAATGTCGAAGCCGGGAGGTGCATCCATGTAGATTTCATCTTTCAGCTCTCCGTTCAAGTATGCTGACTTGACATCCATCTGATGGACCTCTAGGTTGTGCGCAGCGGCTAGGGCGAGGATCGCACGTAGGGACATGAGTTTCGCGACAGGCGCAAAGGTTTGTTGAAGTCGATACCTTCGATCTGGGTGAATCCCTGCGCGACAAGGCGAGCTTTATATTTGATTATTGTTCCGTCCGGTCCCCTCTTTATTTTGAAGACCCATTTGCTGCCAACTACCTTTCGGTTTTGTGGCCGCGGGACAATTTCGAACACATCCATGGACTCGAACGCGCGACGCTCATCGTCGCAAGCCATTTCCCATTCCGCCGCATCGGGGCGGGACATGGCTTCCGCGTACGTTTTTGGGTCAGTGGTCACATCAATGTGTGCCACGTTTCCTCGTTTGGTACGTTTCTTACGTTGCATGTACGATGTGGTGGAATACCAGGGGTCGTCATCACGAGTTGGTGCGCGTATGGTACGCCTCGGTCGTCCGGAAGTGGGCTGGACAGGTACGTTGTCCACTTCATATGGTGTAGGTTGTACTGCTTGTATTGATGGCTGGGCAGGTGGAGTGGTGTCAACCGCGCATTGCGGTTCGGCGCGCGGTGGTAGTTCCGCCTCTACCGTCAGTTGTGGGCCTTCCGCCCCCTCAGTCTCATTTCCACCCCATCTGCCTGTTCATTTTCACTGTCTGAGTCAGATTTGAGGACTGTCCGCTCAACATGCGGAATTGCTGGGCCCCCTTCATCGAATACGACGTCGCGCGATTCAAGGATGTGGTGAGTGGGCCGGTGGATAAGTTTGTAGGCTTTCCTCTGGGGAGCATATCCCAGGAGTGTGCACACCAGTGACCTCGCATCTAACTTGGTGCGTTTATCCTCCGGGATGTGGACAAACGCACGCGCGCCAAAGACGCGAAGCCGTGAGAGGTTGGGTTTGTTCCCGCTCCAGGCTTCCTCGGGTGTCATATCATCGAGTGCACGTGTGGGGGTGACGTTGTGGATATGCGCCGCATATTCAAGGGCATGGAGCCAGAAGGACTCAGGCAGCAAGGCGTCCGTGAGCATTGCCCGGACTTTGTCCAAGAGCGTCCGGTTCATACGTTCCGCGACCCCATTATGCTGAGATGTGTCTGGGGTGGTGAGTTCCAGCCTAATTCCTTTCTCTGTGAGGAACTTCTGAGACTCTTTCCCAGTGTATTCGCCCCCCTCCGTCGGAGCGGAGGACTTTCAGCCGCTGACCGGTTTCGACTTCAGCACATGCCGTGAACGCTTTGAGGTGCTCAAGTGTGTCGGATTTGAATTTAAGTCCACCAACAAACACTTTCCTCGACTTGTCATCCACAAAGGTGACAAAGTACTCATGACCCTGGGGTGTTCTAGTGGGCATCTTCCCACAGATGTCGGAGAAGACGCGGCCTAACATGACATCAGCGCGCGTTTCCGTCGCCTTCAAGATTTCGAGGCGCGTTTGCTTTCCCTTCAAGCAAGGCTCACAAATACTGGTGGTGAGTCGCTTTCCGGTAATCTCCATCCCTTTCACCATCCCTTTCTTCAGCATCCGGGTTATGGTGTCGGTATTCAAGTGGCCGAGACGCCGGTGCCAAACATGTAGGGAGGCCTTGGATGTTTTGAGGCGAGCAGTGAGGGTGACTGCATATGGCTTGTCGCCTTCCGCGGGGAAGTGGTCCAGCGTCGCGATGCGCACGGACAGGGACTTGGGGGAGGATATGGCCATGACGTATAGTGTACCGTGTAGGGACCCTTCACATATTAGCTGGTTCTGTTCATATATGCCACATGTCTGACTCTGGAATCGCACTTCTGCGCCGCGTCGAGCCAGATGGGAAACTGACAAGAGATTTCCGTGTAAGTCTGGGACGTGCAGGACGTCGCGGAACATAACATTGCTCCACGTGCCGTTTGCATGCATTCGGACTTGTACTTGGCCGACTCCAATTGCAGGAATAGAACTATTATCTCCAAGCATGACTTGAGTTGGGTTTGGGAGAGTGGTATATTGGTTGAACCATTCACAGTGAGAGGTCATTATGCGAGATGCCCCAGAGTCGATGAGCCAACTGTTAGTGAGGTTGGCTGTTCGAAGTTCATCCTGGGTCTTTAACGCGTGGGCGGTGGTCAGGTCAGGATCGTCCCCAACTGCATGGTATAATCTAATAACATAGTCAGGATCTGGGACGTTGGCGATCACGGTGCTGGTAAGTGTCAGCGATGTGGACATCGGTGATCCCGGTGCGCTAGCATCAGTGGCTGCGACTTTTGCCTTCTCGGTGGGTTTCCCGTGGAGTTTCCAGCACTCCGTTACTTTGTGTCCCTTGCGCTTGCAGTGGGTGCACTTTTTGTTATTTTTCTCACTTTGGTTGTTTTTATTTTTCTCCTTTTTACCTGCCTTGGCAAAGTAGGCCGCTGCAGTGGTACCAGTCGCGTGGATCCGGCGTTGTTCGTTCGCCAGGATTTGGCCAATGACATAGTCAGTACTGAGCTTGTCGGAAGGCATGGAATACAGTATGGTTTTATGAGTTTCCAACGTTTCCGGGAGTGCAATGATGATCATCCATGCGAGAAGGTTTTCGGGTATTGGGTATCTGAGTGTTTCAAGCGTGCGTGCGAGCTGCATTTTGTGCTCGAGCTGGGGAGCCATTGCTTCGGTGTCTGAGAGGGTGGTCAGATATAGGTCTGACAATAAGTGGGCGACTTGTTGGTCACCTTGCCCTTCGAATTGAATTGAAAGCTTTTTCCAGCACTCTGTGGAACCTTTTATGCCAAGTATTGTTTTGAGAGCGTGCCCTCGTACAGACATAAAGATTTGGGCGTGCGCTTCGCGGTCCCTTGCCGTCCAGTCGGCGGTGGCATCGGGGTCAACGTTTGTGTCCGGTTTCTTTTCAGTTCCGTTTACGATGTTTAACAGATCTGTTGCTTCGAATATTGCCTCCATTACTCCCTTCCAGTCAGCATATTCATCTGCACTGTCTTGGAGGATTGGCACATCATGACGTTGGAGTTTGGTTCTGCCCATTTTTCCCGCGGCTCCACCTGTGGGAGAGCTCTTTCCTTTCGAGGATGAAGGTGCTGGGGATGATGCTGAGGAACTCATGTTACGTAGTTACGAAATGTTGGCTGTTTATGGAAGTGATTTAGCTTTCAGAGACAGGACAGGTCTCATAATCTATTGGACGAAGGCTCAGTCTTGTATATGAAAGACTAATATTAGGTTAGTAAGCTAACCTGTTGGACGAAGGCTATGTACATAATGAGTATATGTAAATGGTAAAGGAATGTGCTACTGACCTCAGTCTTGTATATGAAAGACTGAGGAAAAAGGAACAGTGGTATCAACATGGCGTTCTAACTATCTGGTCCGTTTGGTCCGTTTCTCTGCCACGCGGTGGCTGCGTTTCCAACACTAGGGGTGTCTTCACCAAAGTTCTCATTGCTTCAGCATTCAAAGCAACTGGCCTCTACCCTGTCAATCATGCAGTCTTCACTGAGGAAGATTTTTCTCCAAGTCAAGCCTCATCCACAATTGCTCATGTACCCACATCATTCCAATCAGAGTTCCCCTCATCTGACCCAATAGATCCCTCAATAATGATTGGTGCCCAAGATCAGACTCAGATTACTCTAATCCTAGTAACAGTGACCAAGATATGAATACATCAGATCCAGATCTTGTGGAATCAGCTATGATCCTCCTCAATCTGATCTGCCAGTTCAAGCAACAGATGTGGAGCCTAGAGATGCTGCTTCTGGATTCATGATTGCCTTAGCCAATCTGGAGTCAGAAGCACATCATATAACATGCTCTACAACAGCTGATCTTGTGATTGAAGCACTGATTACTCCAGAAATTGTCTCATTTGAGGAAGATAGAGGACTATCTCACAAGGATCTTTTAACAAAACTAAGGCTGGTCTGGACACAGCTCCTCAACACCCAGCAAGCCCTTGGTCACACCATCCCCCAGCCTAGTGCAGCGAATGCACAATCAACCAAGAGCAGCAACCAAGAGCTGCAGATTGTCAGGGTGCAGCTGGACAATGTACAGAAAAGGAGGATGCCAAAAGAACTGAAAGCAAACACATTGCTGCTGAGAAGCACCAGAAACAAGAGGCTGAGCAGGCACAACATGAACTTTAGGTTGTGCATGATGTTTCAAATTGATCATTCAAGGGATGGCTGGCTTCAGGCTGTCAGATAAAGGGACAAATGCAGAAATACTATCTCACATCAAGGATCACTTCAATCAACACCCAGATCTTCAGATCAATCCACAATTTTCTAGGTTATTCACTCGATCATCACATCGCACAACTTGAGACACAAGCACTACTAAGGCACCATCAGACAGAGAATCTTGTGTGGGACCCTCCCCCACTCATTTACAGCCTCCTGATGCAAATATGGCCTCAATTTCATGTGGTGTTCAGCTCAATTACACCCATCAGTACCCCACATATGTATCTTATCATCCTGGGCTGCATCTTCCTGGGCCAGTTCCAAATCTCAATTCTAATCAGGAAGGCCCCTTTTACCAACTGAGAATTCTTGAATCTTGAACTTGAACTTGGATATCGGGATTTTCTGAGAGTGACAGGAGTGACAGGAGTGATGTAAGTGATATGATGTATATAATAAATTAATATGCATTTTTTTCTGTTGTCATTTGCATATTCACATATATGGGGTTACACATGATGTGTCAGCATCAAACTTGGAATCAAGCAGTCTGACTCAAGCTCAACATCTGGGTGCTTGCAGCCCCATTTTCACCAGAGCTGCACATACAAAATTTGCACAAAGATGTGCACCCACACATTGGTGACACATGTGCTGCCTTAATGACATGCTTGCAATACCCCACTTGGAAGGAGTGGAAGGAAGGGGTTAGAAAAAATATTTTACATATCACATGTAAACCCAACACATGAATGCAAATCACACCAAAAAATAACTTATATTTGAAATAGACTCATATTAGTTTATTATGTCATTTACATCACACCTGTCATTCCTGTCACTCCCAGAAAATCCTGAAATCCAAGTTCAAGTTCAAGATTCAAGAATTCTTGGTTGGTAAAAGGGGCCAAAGTGTTTTAATGACAATGTTTAGCCCCTCATTTCATCAGAACTTTAAAAAATCACTCATCTTGATTGAATCTTATCATACTTAGAGGCCATCTAATTGATATCTAATGTATATACAATTGGTACAACTGAGTGGCATGCATCACATGCATTTAGCACTTGCTGAGTGGAGTTACATTGGCTTGGTGGAGTTACAAACAAGCCTGTGACATTGTGTGACTGTCTGAACCAGGGTACCTGTCCAAACATCATGGCAGTGTTAGTATAGTCCAAGCTTCTTGTGTCTCTGTTTCAGTGTCTCATAGACATTGTGTGCAGATGCATGGCAAACTTTTGCACCAAGGAATTCATATTTGATGGAACTGATGTGATGAAGTATGAATGTTTGCAGGGAAAGGTCATTGTTGGACCAAAGTCAGTGGGCTTTAGCATAATTTGCAATGTCCAGGCAAGGTAAGGTACTGTTGAGCCAGTGCTTGAATCCCTGATCATATGTGACAAGACACAGACATTTGCCCCATTTGGACCAATTGGACTTGTCAAGATCAAGGATGAGATCCATAGGCCAAGCATTGTCCAAAATACAATGTTCAGTGAGTGTGATTACATTCTGGGAGGATTCAAGGGCTGCAGACATAGTAGCCAAGGGGGTGGTAGTAGGTACAGGGTTGTTGCTCATAATGGTTCCAGAGAGGAAAGCAAAAAGGGTAAGGAAATAAGGGGATATGTATAAGATGTGACTGCATAAGAAATGGGAATGAAGGGTATGATGGAAGAGAAAAGAAGTGTAAATAGGCCCCTTTTACCAACCGAGAATTCTTGAATCTTGAACTTGAACTTAGATTTCAGGATTTTCCAGGAGTGATGGGAATGACAGGTGTGATGTAAGTGACATAATAAACTAATATGAGTCTATTTCAAGTTATTTTTTGGTGTGATTTGCATTCATGTGTTGGGTTTACATGTGATATGTAAAATATTTTTTCTAACCCCTTCCTTCCACTCCTTCCAAGTGGGGTATTGCAAGCATGTCATTAAGGCAGCACATGTGTCACCAATGTGTGGGTGCACATCTTTGTGCAAATTTTGTATGTGCAGCTCTGGTGAAAATGGGGCTGCAAGCACCCAGATGTTGAGCTTGAGTCAGACTGCTTGATTCCAAGTTTGACGCTGACACATCATGTGTAACCCCATATATGTGAATATGCAAATGACAACAGAAAAAAATGCATATTAATTTATTATATACATCATATCACTTACATCACTCCTGTCACTCCTGTCACTCCTGGAAAATCCCAAAATCCAAGTTCAAGTTCAAGATTCAAGAATTCTTGGTTGGTAAAAGGGGCCTAAATTGTGCGTTTTGCAATGAAACTACCAAAGGGATGTGACTATGATGAAAGAGAAGGCAAGAGGCCCAAAACTAATGGGATGAAATTGAAATTGAGAGTTCAATGATATTGGGATAGACACAGGAGGAGAGGTGCTATGAACTTGATGATACTGAAGAGATTGACACAGAAGGAGAGGTGTCATGAATTTGATGATACTGAAGGGATTGACATGGGAGGAGAGGGGTCATGAACTAGATGATATGGAAGAGATCAACACAGGAGGAGAGGTGTTGTGAATTTAATGATACTGAAGGGATCAATGTGGTAGGAGAGGCATCAATGATTGGAATTGCTTAAGGGTTACCAATGAGAAGATGTCCAAGATGAGGAATAGGAGCCCACCAAATGGAGGGAAGTGGCAGAGAAGGCACAAAAATTGACAAGAATTGACAAGAATCAAGAATTGAGGCTGGTGGTTTCAGACTAGAGCTCCAGGGCCCATAACCTATTAGAGCTCAGATGGTGTGTAGCAATTGAGGTGAGGAAGATAATGGATGTAATTAATTACAATTGGAGGTACAGTAATGTAACCCTATATACAACTACTTGGAATACATGACATGGATGTTGGACTCCAATACTCCCCCTCAACATCTGACATGTGGTAGGTAAAAGGAAGGAAGAAATGGGTATATAAACAAGAAAGAAACAGATAATGAAAGGATGTGAGTGAGACAGTGTAGTACCAATAGTTTGTTGTTGGGGAGCATTGTGCTTGATTGAAGAGAAAAATGAGCGGCAAGGAATGCGCGTGCACGTAATTGCCGCGACGCGACGAATCACGTGTGCGCATACACCACCACGATGTCGCGTGTCCGCTTTCGTTGACCTCGACCACCGCCAATGGCTTTCATCAGCCCAGAAGATCGCGCATACATGTCACCCTCGTCTTCTCCAGGTGGCTCTCCCTCTGCTTCATCCTTTGTCGACTCCTCTCCCCTCGCCTCTCCTTCCTCACTGCCCCTCGACCTCGATCGACCACCGACGCCACTAGGCATAACCCATCCCTTTGCCGGCTCTACCCATGCTATATCACATCCCTCAAATGAGCTTCGCTATTCAAATCCTTCATATGCCCCGGCCACCTGGGCTTACAGACCAGACTTCACGTCCTCAGCCGATCACGCCAAAGTGCTCGAAAGTCTCTTTGACGAAGAGGAGGGGTATTCGACTTCGAGTTTTGATCCAGAGCCTCCAGACGAGGCCACGCTATGGGAAGAGAAGATCACGCGAGCAGTCGACACGGGTGATGCCGAGTTTACCTGGAAGTATGTGTCATCATCTCGTTCCCTCCCTCCCAATATTCACCCAGTCCGCAAGGGATGCGGGCCTTACTTTTGTGCCCCCATCAATCGTAGAACTCAACAGCCTCGGTGTCATAGCTCAGTTCGCTCTTCGCCCCTTCAAGCGCGTACAGACCGCGCCCCCAGCAGTCTTCTCATCGACACATCGCTCATTCTTTGCCCCACGCGCTTGTCCCTGCCCGCACTCGATCCCAGGGCCTCATGATTTTTTGGCGAACAATGAGATCAGGGCCCTGCCTCCAGAATTTTTCAAGTTGAGCAATCTGACGGTTCTCTCTCTTCGTGCGCACCTGCTTGGCTTTCTTTGTCCGTTTCATATACTGAGATCCTGAGGGCAGGGAACAACACCCTCGACTATCTTCCCCCAGAAATTGCACAGTTAGAGGCGCTCAAAGACCTTGACGTAGTCAATAACAATTTGCATTTCCTCCCGGCTGAGATGACCAATATGACCCTCACGAACCTCAACGTGCATACGAACCCATGGTACCCAGACCCTGCCAAAATGACACCACAAGCCGTGGACGGTACCATGCTTGTGCACTTTCGTGTACCGCCACTGCGCGAAGTAGTCCTGCGCTATCTCCTCACACCCTCAGCAGGTCAACAGCACCTTCCAGCGCCGACGAAGCCGACGTTAACAATGACGACGGTTAGCACCCGACAACCTACGATGCTCGAAGACTGCTTCCAGCTTCCGCTGCAGGAAGGGACGCTCACCCCCGCTGACGCCGCACTCATTGCGCACCTAGCACCCTCCGCGGTCTCCGCCCCGCCACGGCACGCCTTTTCGCGCGCCACAACCTCGGGCCCAAGCGAGGGCCTGTTCTCCTCTTCCAGGATGTCCAAGTCAGAACGGCAGCAGTGCTCGACTCGTCGCCGCGAGGGCGCGGACGGTGCAACAACTGCGACGGCAACACATGAGGAGCAAACACCAACAGAAGAGCTCTGGTCGCTGTCCGTCCCCGCGGCACTGCTATGCTGCACCAGGGGCGTCGCCATGGCCGTGGGCTCGACTCGGACCGCCCTTCGTCTTGCCCGCAGAGGAGCGGTACACGTGGGTGAGCGAGCTCGCGGGCGTGCGCGTTGGCGAGTCAAACGGGCGGGGGTACCGATCTTGTGGCGCGGATGCGGACGAGGGTGTTTGCAGTTTTTGGGCCAACGCGACACTGCCGTCGGTGATGCGGGAGTACTACAAGATGACGGCGATTGTCGCAAGCACGATGGTGACGAAATCATGCGCACGGAAGACTGAGCGTTGCCATGATCCTCATGAGCTGTGCATATTGTACTTAACAAAGTAATCACCCAGGCCCAGGCTATTGTATTGTAGATAAAACACCTACTGTTGATCAGGAGGGGATGTTCGGCCAGGTGATTACTACCAAGGTAGGCTAGGAAAGGTTCAACCAGCAAGGGAAGAAAAAAAAAAGAACATATGCCAACTAGCCGGTTTGAACGACTGACCTCGTCATGTAAATCATGTGTATGTATGTACACATGGCCATACAAGTGACGCGCTCTACCACTGAGCTAAGCAGGCTTCACCTGTCAGATGATTTGCTGAGATCATAGACCGGATGAACGAGATACACATATTTTTTCGCTCAAAGCGAGAGAGACCGCGTGATAAAGAAAAAAGAAAAGAAAAGCAAAACGCGCACCGGGTTCGTGATTCCACTGAATTGTTCTAGTGGCCATTTTGATCATGGTCTGGCGTTGACCCCATGGGCGCGTTGACCGGTCTTTGACGTCCAGAGAGGGTGGGGTGGAGGAGATGGCGGAGGACAGGAATGCGCGGTGCAACGCGGCGGCGAAAAGAATTTTTTCACCACTTAGCAAGGTACTTCGGTAATCGCACCCCGTCATAAGAAGAACCCCCACCTTTTGATCGCGCGATCCTGACCATGCCACGTGAAAAGTGGTGAGAACGGGCGAAGAGAAGCGAAGGAAAGGGAAAAAAAGAAGAGGCCCCAAAAAAAGGAGCCGCCCTTGCGTCTTGAGCGGCATTCGGAAGGATGAGGGAGAAGCCCAGCTCTTCAAGTTGTTCGCTGGTGTCAACCGACCGGCGACCCAATTGAAAGACACAATTGAAGCACTAAATTGCATCACTTTTGTGCTTGCGGTGCCACAGCTCAATCCAAGGTTGGTCCACCAAAAGTTCTTCAATCATGTGTCGGAAAAATTGGGAGGGTGATTATAATGGATTTTATTGCATTAATAATAATAATATAATGCAATAAAATCCATTATAATCACCCTCCCAATTTCCGACATGTTTGGTTTTTTCTTTTTTTGCTTCAATATTTGACACGTCAACATCATGATCCAATTGTTCGTCGATGGAATACATGGCTACATGTTTTCCCCCCCTCCGTGGAGTCAAATAGAACCATGCACTTCTCGTATGTGGTTCCTTTTGGCATCTCCATTCTCCACATCGGCGGACCCGATGTTTCGCGCCGTCTCGTTCATTTATGTCCACTTCCAAGTGTTGGACATTCGAGAGGATAGACATGACAAATTTCGGATGTGCAGGTTCTCGCACATTCATTCGACGAGATACAGCCAGCATGACTACAGCATTTGGACAAGAGGTATGGGAGCGCCAGGTTTGGGGCCAAACTAGCTATTATTGTCGTTTTCAGATAACGTGACGCGCCGGAAATTTCCGAAAAGAAAAGGGTTGGTAGAAAGAACTTGATGTATCTCGCCGAATTCTACGCAAAAATCATAAAAAATAGCCCATTGGAACCGGAATGAAAACTAGCTTCTAAATGGAGGGTACCGAGAATGAAAAATAGAAATGTCGGAGATGTCAAAATTAGTATGTGGTGTGGTGTGTCCAGGGACGCGCGGGTGAGTAAGTAAGAGTGAAACAATTGGACCAAGGAAGTGAGCATTGACAGTGAGCATTGACCAGGGACCTAGATGAGTCGAAACAAGAACCACTAGGCGCAACTCCGAGGAAATGGGTCGAGGGTCCATCCAAAGAGGGCTTTCGAGACGCGGGCAGTCAGATTAGGAGAGGACACAATACACACAGATGCATTTTTCATGCTAGGTATTTATACTAAAAGGAATCGTCAAGATTCTGGAAGAGAAGTGGGGAGAAGAGGCGAAAGAGGGAGACATGGGACGAGACATGTATGGGATTCTTCTATTCCAGAGAGTAACTAAACAGTTTATATACAGGAGGGAGGAGAGAGGAAATAGGGAAACATGTGTAGTGACATCAGTAAGAGACTAAACGAGATGTGGCAAGACTGCATGAAAGGCATTTGGCACGCGTGATTCCGTAGCCAACCGATTGCCTACCTTACACCTCCCGGGGGCTTGAAATTTTGACCATCCTCGGTCAAAGCGTCTTGAGCAAGTCTTCGACCTTGCGCGCGCGTGGTCTCGTCATCGCAAAGGGGGTGGGCATTGCAGCAAGGCAGGATGGGGCGGGGGCGTGCTTGCGGTGTGTGCGTCATGTCGAATGTGTCGTCTGAGTCGTGTGTGCAGTGGTGCTGGTGTCGTTGTGTCTGGCTGGAATGCGGGCGCGGTGTGGCGAAGCAGGAGGGGGCGTGGCGTGGTTGCGGCGTGTCATATGTGTCGTCGCGACGTGGTGCTGCTGGTGTCGTCCAAGTTGTTGCCATTGCCGTTGTTTTTGCTGCTGCTGTTGTTGTTGCGGAGGCAAGCGGCGAGCCCAGCTTGTGTGACTGTCGCGCTGACGTCTTCCGGCCGTGGCGTCAAGGTCTTCTCCATAGCAGGTGGCGGTGGGACGTGAGGACGATAGTGCGCAAGTGGGAGACGAGACAAGAGGGGGCGGACGGCGCGGTTCGCCTTGCAAACGCTTGCCGTAGTCGTTGAGCTAGAGTGTGTGGGGTCAGCGTCCAAAAACCGAAAACAAGATGTGAAGGGTCTCTGGTAATCATCCCGCGGCCACGGTGACAAGGTCTTCGCCACTGCAGGTGATGGCAGCATGCGGGGGTGAGGGCGTACGTGTGGGCGGGGATGCGATGGAAGGGGAGGCGTGGTGCGATGTGGTGCTTGCGTCGACGGCTTCTCCTGTGGCGACGTCATGATGGCGGCTGTTGATCTTTCTGCGGGGCGGCGTTGCTGAGCTTGGGTTCGAGGCCTTCTTGAACTTCTTGGGCGATGCTGGTGGCGTGAGGCGACGGCAGTGCGTCGTTGCTGGTGTCGTGCGTGACTGAAACTTTAGCGCTAGGCGTGACATCGACTGAGATTGAGGATGAAACCAAGAGGGCGACGGACTGAGCTGAGGCGACGGCGGCAGATAACACTAGAGCTGGGGCGGCGACAGGAGACGTTGGGGCAGTGGTGGCACCTGGCGATTGAAGTGATACGGCGGGCCAGGCTGAGGCAGCGGACAGGGCAGAGACGACGGCGGCGGCTGGCGATGCTGGCGATACGGCGGACTGGGCTGAACTGATGGCTGATGGGGCAGGGAGGCAGCTGGCATTGTGGGCGGCGTGAGAACTGGTGAGGAGGAGACTGAGGCAGGTGAAGGTGAGGCCATGTGAGACGGATGGAGCCGGCACCGGCGGCGGTTGAGACGACGGTGGTGGAAACTAAGATAGCAAAACTGGCTGGCAATACGGATGCCACGGTGGATGGGGCGTGTACAGCAACAACGGAGACGGCTGGCGATGAGACTACTGAGGTGGCAGCGGGCGGTGCTGTACTGACGATGGCGGGCAAGGCTAAGACGGAGGCTGCTGATGATATTGGGACTGAGGTGGTGGCGACGGATGCGGATGAGTGTGGGGCGGTGGCGACTGAATTGCATGCGATGGTGTGTGAGCGCGGGGGTGAGGCAGCGGCTGTGACAATCGTGGGCGAAGCAGGGACGGGGTCAGGCAGGACTGAAGGTGCGGGGGCGACGGCTTGCATGGC
>JAGFNK010000859.1:0-19774 GCA_025769875.1 Russula earlei | reverse complement strand
TACAAGCTACGTCATAGAAGCAAAAATGAGCTGATCCAGTCAAGGAATGGCAGAACGAGATCAATGGGTACCCCAAGGACCTCGCGGATCAGATGATGTATAGTGATGTGATTATCTACTGCACTATGATACTATATCCGCTTTAGAACCGGTCCACCATTTTCTCAGTTTTCCATGCCGTACCGGACAGCGACTACAGGCCCACCGCTGACGACTCCTTTCAACGTCTGAACCGTCGCGGGATAACGCACAATCCCACTCATCTCTGCATCGGATAGTCAGATCCAGCCCGACAAGCCTACGTGGCTGATGACTCACCGTTGCGAAGAACCAACGGTAGCTGTTCGTCTCCCGCGATGCGCTGCCAGTACGCTGTCTCGTCGCTTTCGAACGTTGGAATCGAACTATCACTCGCATACCGCCCACGGACCCTTCTCAAGAGAACTGGCGGAAGCTTCTTCAGGTGGGCGACCCGAGCGATGGGGCTTGTGTCCTGCTGAATCGTCGACGAATCTGCGGGCCAATGCACACCTGGCAAGCCGGTGACAAGTCGGCAGTACAGCTCGCGAAATTGTAGGCCTTGTTTCCGAACAATGTTCCCCACCTTGCCGCGATTCTCTCCCGGAAGGACCATCCTAGGATCACCGCTGTAAGAGATGCCGGCGATAGTCTCAAACAGCTGCTTCTCGCTGAATTCGGCCGGTAGCGTCAAGAGCGCCGCCCGCACTGCGATGTCAGGTTGACCTGCTGCGTCAACCGCACCCGGGCGTCATCCTTGATAATCCTTAATGGCTTGCATACGCCCGGAAAGGTAAAGCGAGTTCCAATTGAGCAGGTCGGAGCAGAGGTTGTCCACTGACGTGACGCCATATTTTATGGTCTGGGGGGGGGGGGGGAGGCGAGGGGCGGAGGTAAGATCTTCGATGGTCGATAAGAAAGGGATCACATACCCTGCCTTTAACTTGCACAAAGGCGTTGAACCACACTCCGGGCCCGAACTCCTGAACCCTGCTCACGAAAGAGGAGCCCAACGTCCGCGCGTACATGGCGTAGTGTGATGGGTTCCGCGCCATGTTGATCGAGTGGAAATGAGCGGGGTGCGTCACCGCGAACAAAAAGTCGAGCATCGGGGCATCCCTCTCTGCCTGATACCCGTCCTGCTCGAATACGCCCGAGCCATACGCAAAGGCGTATCGTATGGGGGCGTCGAAATCAGCGACTATGCTCTCGAGCAACGCGCGTGTCGAGTTGGGCACCGACAAGAGCTGATTTCGGCCGAAATTTGCAGGGAGATTCGGAAGGACCTGGTGTCGATGCGGGACGGTGGGGCGTGGTGCTGGGGACAGTCGTGTCCGAAGTTTCGCGGTGGAATGTTTAGAAGGGGGGGTGGCGGGTGTAAATCGTCTGAGGATGAGGTTGTCTCTATTGATAAGGAACGTAAGGGGTTCAAGCGGGATGTGATATGGCGACGGGATGCATGTAAAACGGTGGATGACATGATGAGGCGAGGACGAGAAGGGGCGGCAGCGTGGTGGCTTTGCCTGGCTCGGCACAGGTATCTCGGGGAGATCACGTGTCGTACTTGTTCCGGTCATGTGAGAATCAAAAAATAAATCCTTAATTAATTGGCACCCCTCCTACTACTAAATTCGTATCCGAGACTCGTCGCCTTCTCTCGCCTGTTCCGCACACCGTCAAAGTCAAGCGGCGCGAGACCAGAGCTGACCCCGCCTGCACCCAAACTCTCGCTCGAGATCACTCTATCCAAACTCGTCCTCTTCTCCTTCCGCTCAACGACGCTGACCCCACCGGCCGTCCAACGCGCCTCGATAATAGACTTGATGCTCCACAGCCAGGCGAAGAGGAAGACGGGCGTGCAGAGGAGCACGTTCAGAACGGGAAACAAGTCCGGATATCGTGCCGGCGGGCCACATGCAAACTCTAACAGGTGAAGCAGAGCGCAACCCAGATAGCCGCCTGGTTTCAACGGAGCGCTGAGCGAGCCGACCGGGCTACATGTGAAAAATGTTGATCTCACCCATGTGAACGCGTCTAGAAACGGTCGCTTTCCGCCAGGGAAAACATATGGGCCGTGGCCGATCAATCGGTTCCACAGCAGAGAGAGGGCGACGTATTGCGTCCCGAGCCGTCCTTTCGTAGGAGGGGCCACATACTACGGGAGGGGGGGGAAAGCAGAGCGTTCACCGCATGAGGTGTCGAACGCGGACGGACGCACCTGAAAATGCCGACGTTGTTCGTTAGCACGCCTACCTTGAATGTGGGAGAATCGTGCGGAGCGGTGGAGAGCAGCAGCGTCAACGGAAGCAGGGGAAGCAGTATCGTCTTCTCGTGCACCTGGAAGGAGAACAGGAAGAAGGACATCGAGCTGTTGAGCAGCGCGAGCAGCAGCACCGTCCGCATCACCGACGGCACTCCCGTCGCCCTTTCCTGGTTTCTCAGCCTCAGCCACGCCCGTATCGGGGCGATGGCCCGCGCCCAAAAACCCGACCAAGGTGAAAAGGGCGGACAGCCGCATGAGCGCGCTCTGCGTAGTCCAGAGCTTCCATTTCACGATCACGTTGGTCGCGCACCAGAAGTTGGCCACTTTGTCCTCGAATATGCCCCTGTTGAACGGGAAGATGCGCGTGATGGGATCCAAAATTGCCGAGGGCCGCGGCGAATGGAGGGAGGAAAGGTAGGAAAAGAAGTAAGAAGGTACCCGCCGTTACAATCGCGAGACGAACGAAAAGCTGTGCACTGTTGCTGATGAGACGAACCGGGCATGCAGAAGAAGGGTGTACGTACCCATCCCTTGGGCCCAGATATAGGCACTTTCCGATGAGATACGAGCCGACGGCGGGTGCGTAGTACAGGGCCATCTGTTTGAATCCCAAGCTGAAAGTAAAGAGGAAGGCCCCGAGGAGGTCTCTTCCCGAGATGAAGCTCGTGGCGGCGAGGAGTGTGAGGCCTATGGTTAGTGTTGGCGTGCTTCCCAGCCCAAAGCCTTTCCAAGGACGCACCCAACATGACAGAATTGTACTGAAAATGTCCAAAATCGATCAAGAGAAGCGCGGGATGAAAGAGGAGCGTGAGGAGCGCCCCGTTCTTTTCCCGTCGTCGTCAGTCAGATGCCTCTCGCGAGGGGTGATGCCGAGCAATACCTGCGTCCGCCCGTGAGCGGTCAGAATGCCAGACGCGTGTAAAGAGCCACGCGGCGGGAACGTAGATCGCGTAGTCCGATAGAATGACGGTGCTACGCATAAAAAGTTTGCTCGTCGGGTTCTCGACGCCCCGTGAGGTGTCCAGCGCAAACCAGCTCGGGTCAATGAACGATCCGCTGTTCACGGTCGTGAGGAGGGGGGAGACGCGGCGATCAGATCACCCACATTTTGCCGCAGAGCCACGAATGGTAGGCGGTCAACGGGGGGTAGTCCAAACCCCAATATTGCAGATCGTACGTGTACCATTGTCGCGTCGGTAGATGGTTGGTGAGCTCCATCCAATGTCGCTGCGCCTCGTAGTCTCCAAACATGGGAGGGGTCCCCTGCCCTATTTCATTGAAAAAAATGGGGGGAGAGAGATGCCATATGACAAAAAAGCAATGTCCTCGCCTCTCGGGGAGGCAAGCTTTGGTTGAGCTACGTACCGGAATAGGAACCCAGTCCGACGCACCAGCGCACCAACACTGACGCGAGCAGCGTGCACGGCACGACCCAATGCTTGACGCCGTTCTTGTGCATCCAGCGCAGCCACCGACGACCGAACCCCTGCTCCTCCTGCACCACCGCGGACTCTTTCCCGGCCGCCCCGACGAACGCGACGGCGCCGAAGCTCGCGTGGCCGTGCTGTCCCGATCCGCGCAAGGACAACGGAGGGGAGGGCGTACGCAGCCAGGGCGTCCGCCAGTGCGGTGGTTGGCTGTAACGCGTGGTGGCGCCGTGGCACAGGGGCGAGGATCTCCGGGTAGGACCCACTTCGTGTCAGAGGGGGCGTGTCAGTTATCCTGAGTTACGTGACCACTGAGACCATACTTGGGGAGAGAAGAGGGCCAAGGCCGCATGTTGGGTGAAAGAGACCGGTGGAAGGTTTCAAGGACCCATCCGAGCGGAAGGTGGGTTGCGAGGCGATTGACGAAGTGCGATGGCGGGTTCGACGACGGGGGGTTTGAGGGAGAAGGATAGGGGAATCCACTTGGTCCATTCGAATCACTGTTGATGATATACCACCGGCGCTGTCAACTGAGTGGCAGTGCAGTGAAGAGACGTTTGCAGCGCCAATTCGAGCCCCGGCTGCTCGTGACCCCCCGCAGAATTGAATAACAAACGTGGTGCTACTACTAATCAAATGGGTACCGGGGAGACTATTCCACGCTCGTCAAGCTATCCTGCTCCGAGACACCCTCCGTGCTCTCAGTCCTCCGCCACGCTAGCTTGTCCGTCGAGATCTTCATTTCTTCTGTGAGCGCCGTTAATGTGTACGTCGGGGAGAGCCTGGCTGCCTCTCGCTGCACCATAAGGGGATAGAACACTGCCATATGGGAGACCTTTAACCGATTAAGCACTTGGGTGAGAGGCATGGAATAGGTCATGATCTCGAATCACCATTGGAGTGTACATCTTGGGCCAAGGACGAACTGCGGATTGGACTTCGATGCGAGTTTTGTAGCGCCCCAACTCGACCATGGTCGCGATGATGGTCATGGCCATGGTGGTGACGGAGATGATTCCTATCATTATATCGAAGATCCAGAGAGGGAACGGGAAGATTGTGGATGGCTCTCTGTCCCTTCATACTCCTCCGGAATTGTTGACGACTGTCGGAAAGAGCAGCACCGCGATTGGAATAAGTGTAGCTGTAATCATGTGAGAGAGGGGGGGAGAAGAACGGCTGTGGCTGTTCATAAACATTCGAAGAGGGTTCGAGATCAAGCGGGTCCGATATCCCATCCGCTGGACCGTATAGCGCCTGTTCTTCGAATTCGGCAGAGTCACGCAACTCTGGAGGAAGAGCACCGGGCTGGCGATCGGGAGGGATCGGGGGGATCCGATGCAAAAGGCCAAACCTGTATGGCACATGAGAGCTCTGGTGTAGCACCGGTACTCATGAAAGTTACCCAAAGACACAGCCGAGTAGCCCCTCGCCTCCCCACTGCCGATTGGGAACTAGGACCACTTCCCGAATCGTGCTGATATAGGTTAGACGACGGAATGTGGGGGAGTAGACATAAGACCGCACTCAAAGTCATACGAGTAAAACGTAGACACGAAGAGGCTTGTCAATATGCTTCTAGGGGTCAATGGTAGCCGGACATCATCATAAAATGGGGACTCACGGCCTCCACAACATCGTAAAAGTCACCTTCTGCGCTTAGCACACCTCCCGACCACCCTACAATCCAGTTCACCGTAGGGAACGAGCCCAGCACTTTCTGCTGGGCTTCCTTCCAGGACGTCCAAGACATGCCAGACATTTTCAAGCGCAAACTCAGGTTCGCATACACGCATGCTGAGGCCGAGCAGGGAGGGCTGCGAGCCAGGCTCCGCATCCTTGGAGCCATTTGTGGAGAGGGTCTGCTGAGACCACGTTCGCGAAGGTGTAATCTGAACGACTAGAGAGCCAAGGTCAGGCTATGAGACGACTTTCGACGAGGTACGTGGCTGCCACTGACCTCTCGTCGACTGCGATTTGCTGTTCCAGACGAGCAGGTTCAGGTTCTTGCCTTCGTTCTTCTCCACAATCGCCTCGAGCTCGGCGGCATCCAGCGCTTTCGGTGATGAGTGTGTGCCTCCTTCGAAACCGACCAAAAGTCGAAGAAGGCTTCGATGTTCGTCTGCGAGGCGGGTGAAGATGGTGTCACGCGCAGGACGTGGAGCGCACGAGCTGGGGGCTGCGGATGTGAGCCTGTAGACTGACCAGCGCCCATTTCAGGCTTTTTGGAAGATGATAGAGAAGAACGGAGTGAGGCTCATGTGTACAGCAGGCCCAACTGCGGGGAGTCCGCATCCGTCACGTTTTCCTTCCCGCGGGTGGGTGGGAGGGGAAATCTGCTTGGACACAAAATACACGAATAGTACTCATTCTAAAAATTTCCCTACATCGACCTTAATTCGAGATGAAAGAGGTCCCTCTCCGCTCCCTCCAAATACGATATTTGCTGAGATATGTTTCGAAATGAAAGATGGGTTTACGGCAAACAGTGTGATCCACGACCTTGAAAAGCAGCACAATTTGATGACATAAATGCACAAGTAACTCACGTACCTTTGAGAAGTGTTTCAACCGGCTTGGAACAATTAACCACGTCCGGAGCAGATGCTCTCTCCTCGTGGACACAGCGCAAGATGTTCAAGATGAGAGACATCAAGGTTCACTTCATGTGCGAGATCAAGAGGAGTTGGGAACAGTGGATAGAAGCTAACAAGGTAGTGAGTGATCCATAAAATGGAGCCAAGACGGTGGAAGGACGAACCTTCTCTGCTGCAATATGTGTCGAGCCAAGCTCGTCATGGTATCTGTGGCTGTTGGTTGCCCATCTACATCATAAGACTCTACCTCCTCCACTTGCAGCACGAGCTGTTCCTTCCGTAGATGAAATAACACATCCATACTAGTCACGGCAAATGTAAATCCGTTCAGGGAGAATCGACATGGATTTGAGAGGAGTTTTATCCGCTAAGATGCATCAGTCGATTTGAGGTAAGGGCTTGATAGTTAACCCACGGGATCCCTAGATAGACTAGAAATATCGAGTGGAGACTGCGGATAAACGCAATGATGGCTAGTCATATCCCTCACACTAGGGACGATCAAAACCAAACTATTTGGGGACACTTCCAGGAATTCGTGTAAGTTCTCTGTGAACTGGGTGTGGAAGAGCTCCGTAGGTGTTTGATCGGCATCACCAGTCTTGATCTTTTCATTGTTCGAATCTACGAATGGCCCAATCTGAGAGCGACATTAGCAAGACCCAGGGACCGTAGATTGTGCTGACCAAGAGCACCACCCCTGGCTTCTGTGACATTAAGCTTTTTAGCAGCGATGACCAAGGCTTGAATGAGAGATCAGAATCAGCTGTGAAAGGACCGCAAGCTATCGTCATGGAAATCGACGTTCCTCGAGGTTCTTGCTTCGACGCGTCGCCCAGAAAGGTAGACGAGGTAGAAGGAAGAAGAGGCAACTAGCGGCACATGAGGAATATGTGCCGATGAAACCGACAAGTGAACCTAACCGTGATGAACTCGGAGACTGAAAACCAGCCCCCACCCCCATTTCTTCCCTTCAAGGCGACAATTGCACCAGGAAACAAGGAAATATTGGCCTGCCCTTTGGGACCTCCACGTACTTTGAGGTTTGGCATAAACTTCAGAGGGACACGGACGCCGGATCCCATCATTCGTGATGATTCGATATGTACACTAGCCTCGTTGAGCTTTCCAGAACCAGACGAAGCCTCTGCGTCAAGAGTAATACGACCAACAACGATCACTGCTTCCTGGGAGACATTGATGAAAGAGGCCGCGGAAGCTATACCAATTAACTCACGTCAGTCGAGGCAGATGGGTCTCCCAGTTCAGGGAAGCCGTAGTGTTGACGGACGAGGTCTGCTAGCTCATCTATGCGCTCGTCTAGGGCTATTTGAGGCGTCACATTGACTAGTTATTTGTCTCATCACAGATTGCACTCACCCTCACTTCGCTCTGAGATCTTCTCGTACATATATTTATCTGATTTCAGCGGCTGAGAGGACAACGTCGCCGCGAAGCACTGTAACGCGTACAATTTCGTCTATTCCGGGAGACATCTTCCCCATCGTAAGATTCGAACGCGATCTTGTTTGTTCCTGCCTTCCCGACGTTTCGACGCGTCGCAAACGGGGATGGCAAGGTCGAGGTTGTGTCCAGAAGGCCGACATGGTAGAGATTCACGTTCCGCCGATTTATGAGGTCCATCATGGCCGCCTGAGGACCCCTTGATTTCCGCAGGCCAAATTCGGTTTTGATGCCCTGAGTAGGGGCGTCCTTATTGAGCTTTGGCATGATGGCAGACTTGATAGCAGAAGGGGTAGTGCGGTCGATGTATCGATTTCCAATCCCGCTTGGTGAGAGGACGGTGGACTCCCACTTATAGTAGAGATTCTCTGGGGTGAAATTGAAAGTTTTGCAGAGATCAACGCCTACAAGTCGCGTTGTTAAAAGCCTGCGATGGAGAGCAGCGCTGACGCACATTCTCCAATGAAGGGGTCATCGCATCCAGGGGTAGATCCAAAGTATTTGAAGAGCTCTTCGGATAATGCTGTGGTTTCTGAACCAGAGGCCATCAGGAGAAGTGCTGAACACACCCGTTGCGTATGCGCGTTCGTGGGGGGAATGAATCAGTAATTTCATGGGCACATGACGTGACGTAACGCGTCGCGTCACGTCCGACTCACAACTCCCGAGAGTTGATTCGGGGCTGCTATTTCAGAGAACTTATGGCCGCTACGCAAGGATCTTCCCTAACACTACCTACTCCCGATTCATTTCCAGTCTTCCCTTTTGACCCCCCATACTCGATCCAGGTCGAGCTGATGCGTCACATCTACTCTGCGATTGAGCACCGTCAAGTTTCCATCGCTGAAAGCCCGACTGGGACAGTCAGTTTGTAGTCACAATGACACCTGTAGATATGACCTAATGCGGTTCTAGGGAAAGACTTTGAGCTTGCTTTCTTCCACCCTCACCTGGCTGGATGACGATAAGTACCGAGCTCGTAAGGGCCAGCTCGATGCTTTAACAAGTGACGACGGTTGGTGTCACAACGAGACGAATGGCATGCTTTGATATTTAGAAAACCCTCAGCTCCAGAGTGGGTCATCTCACAGACCCGCGATCGACTTCGCAGAGAACTGGAGGCGGATGAAGCAGATTATGAGGAGCGTCTAGCCCTTGCGCGGAAGCGTGAAGATATCCAAAGAAACCTTTTTGTGCGAAATGTTAAAAGACAAGTGTGTCACCTGTGCCTTCTCGCTTCTTGAGAAATTATGCCTAATTTACTACAGAAACTCTATAGCCACGAAGAGACGGCTTCCGATGAAGATGAAGAAGAGTCTTTCCTCCCTGGTGATGACGAGAACGGCGATGTAGAAAGCGAAGTTTGGTGAGGGATGTATTACTTTCGGAAGCATCATCATCTCATATCCATCACACTTCAGGAAAAGGAGTCTGAGCTATGCAAATTCAGCGGACCGTAATAATGACCGTCCAACATGCACTAAGATTTTCTATGCCTCACGAACACACTCTCAGCTGTCTCAAATCGTGCCTGAGCTGAGAAAACTTCGCCGCGAAGCCCATCGCAATGCGAACGTGTCCACTCTCAGCCGTCCAACAACCAAAGGACAGGAAGGCGGTGGTGGGAAACGGAAGTACGAACCAACGAACTCTGATGCGGACGGTACCAGCGGACCCCCTGAAATTCGCTTTGTGAGCCTTGGCTCACGGAAACAGCTTTGTTTGAATGAAAACGTAAAGGCGAAAGGCGGAGATCTCGATGAGCGTTGCCGTGAGCTTCTGCAGGGTATTGTTTCATTGTTAGTTCTCTCCTGTATTCAAGTGACAAGATTTTCGGCACACAGCTGGAGGTGATAAGCGATGTCCGTATCTACCAAAGCCAGACGCCGTAGAAGATAACCGTTTGCATGACTTTCGCGACCAGATCCTGGTTCGCACTTTCCTCGCCTCTGATTTGCCTTTCTCACAACAACGATGACCAAAGGCATCTCCGAAGGACATCGAAGACTTGATTGTTGCTGGTCAGGCATCCCATACCTGTCCGTATTTTGCGTCGCGCGAAGCTATTTCGCAAGCAGAAGTTCGTCGATATCTTTGACTGGGGTGACTTAAATGATGGGATGAATGCTCTGCAGATAGTCACATTACCTTACAATCTTCTGCTTCATCGCGACGCTCGAGAAGCCCTGAGTATAGACTTGACAAACCAAGTTGTTGTCATAGACGAAGCTCACAGTGAGTATTTTTCAGAGTACACGCCTTAAAGGTTCATCGTCTTACGAATTCCCCCAGATCTCATATCATCTTTGCTCGCATTGTCCACCGTCACACTACCATTGGGCACCCTAAACCTTTGCCTGGAACAGCTGACCGCATACGTATCAAATTTCAAGAACAGACTGGCGTCGAAGCATGTGCTTCACCTAAAGCGCCTGTACCGCCTTCTTCACTCACTGAAGGGCTTACTCTCAAACTGGCAACAGCAGAACCCATCTGAGGTGATGACAGTTGATGGTTTGCTTGCAAAGCTAGGTCAAAAACTCGAAGAGATCAATTTCCTTGAAATTCAGAATTATCTTCGCAAGAGCAAGGCATGGTACCGCCTCTCGTTCGTCTCTCCAGGGTACACTTACCGATAACAATAGCTAGCGAGGAAAATCACTTCGTATACCCAGAAGGCGAAAGCTAAGACCGATCAAAGCGGTTGGTATTTGTGCACAACATACTAGTACGTTACCTAGCCAATAAACTAGCAGGCACCTCGCACCATTCCGAGATGGGAACGCCGCCGCTGTACGCGGTGCAACAATTCATCACTGCCCTGGCAGCAGCCACCGACGGTACTTCTACGTCACTTAACGTGAGGATGATTCAGGGAAAACTTATGTCCCAACAGACGGTCGCATCGTTTTCACACACAAGCCTGCTTCAAATGAGCACAGCGCCCCTGAAATTCAGATCAAATATCAATCCTTGAATCCCGCACCTCAGTTCCGCGAGGTTGTAGACGTCGCACGATCTGTCATCTTAGCGGGGGGGACAATGTCACCTGTAGGGACTCATTTGATACTTGTCTCGTTTTAGCGTTGCACCTCAAGTATTCCACAGATGTCAGACTTGACCAGTCAACTCTTCTCTCACATGCCGAGCTCGACCATTGCTCTTTTCTCTTGCAACCATATCACTCCTGAATCCAACTTGCAGACCCTAATTATTCCTCGCGGACCGCACGGGAACGAGCTCAATTTCAAGTTTTCCAACATGGAAAAACGAGATCTTGTAAATTCATTTGTACTAGCGCAATACCTTATGCCCATCCTATTCTAGTTATTCGAACTCGGACAAATCGTGGCTAATTTTTGTAGGATCGTGCCCGGGGGGATGGTGGTCTTTCTACCTTCCTACAAAACTCTTGAAAAGGTCAAGAACTTGTGGGAGGAGAGAGGTATTATGGGTTCTATACAGAATAAGAAAAAGGCGCGCGGCTACCGCCAGACTTGTCCCTGTTCTTAACATCCCCATCGCACAGGTTTTCACGGAGTCGTCAACTGGTGTCAACGAACTTCTGACCGAGTATGCAGAGGAAATCCGAAGTAGTGTATGTCGCCTCGATCAATTGAGATACTTCATCGATGACTCCTTTTGCACAGGCAAAGGGTGCACTTCTACTGGCTGTCGTTGGGGCAAAACTGTCCGAAGGATTGAATTTCTCAGACGACCTCGCCCGGATGGTCATGGTGATCGGCCTGCCCTTCGCCAATTTGGGATCCGCGGAACTTCAAGAGCGGCTCAAGCACGCAGACCGACTCGCTGGAGGAATTGCGCCGAAGAATTCGAACTCTGTCTACGGCACGGCAGGGAAAGAACTGTACGAGAACATGTGCATGAACTCGGTGAACCAGAGCATCGGTGCGTATCGGTGGGGGCTCGAACATGAGCCGAGTACAGTACGGCTCAGTTATGCTGCCCACAGGTCGCGCCATCCGTCATAAGAACGATTGGTCGATGCTTGTCCTGGTTGACGCGCGCTACCAGTCCGAAAAAATTCATAATAAGCTGCCCAGTTGGATCGGGAAATCCCTCATCGTAACACAATCATTTGGCCAAGCAATTAAGACTGCTGGTCAATTCTTTGCCAACAAAAGAAGTTGATGGCGCGTCCGGATGTAGCTTTTCGATTCGATGGCACCGGTAATTGTAAATGAGTAATTGCTATTTGCGTTGCGACATCGATGTAAAAATCTATGACGACAATGCGAGCTGTAGGTATCCTTTACATGAAGAGAGGTGCCTGTGATATTGAGGTACTAGAGTAGCAGAAATTGAACTCGAGCGCTAGTTACTCAAACACACTCATTTACTTGTAACAAACATGACCGACGATCTTAAAATTCCCATTGAAAAATTAGTGGGTCACTTACCGTGATTGTATGATGTGGACCTTCCAATCCCGAGGACTGACAGAACATCTCACCGAAGTCAATGTCTCGCTGGCATACATTGCTATCGGTAATGTGGGCCACTTGACGCCGCAAGCTCGAATGGGATATGGACAATGCCACAGTGAAGCAGCTCATAGGGGCGTCAATCCCAAATAGCGTCTTCACTCAAATCAGAACCAGACCTGTTCGAGTACGTTATATGAGACTCGCACCCAAGCTATCGTTTGCAATCAATGCGTTGTGGTGAAGTCCGGACGCACCTGGAGAAAATAGCCGATCTCCGAGAACAGCTCGGATCATGGACAAGAGCGTACTTGAATATGCGTCGATCTTGATGGGATCGCTACCCCCCTCTTATCAACCCTCAGTTAACGCTATCTCTACTGCCGCCTATATTGGCGGGCACACAGTTACCACCGACACTATCGTTGAATTGATCACTGATGAATTTGATCAACACACTCTTGACACCAATACCAAGGCCCAAGACTCTTGGGCCTTGGTATTGGTCTCCCTATGAGTTATAGGGAGACCACCCCACCCGATATACTCAAAAATCAAATCTTCTGGTCCGGTGTAAGATAAGTATCTGGCAGCCTCCACTGCCGGAAGAAAGAGGAAATGGTGCGTCGAAGACGGCAAAGGGTTCATTCGGGGAAACCTCCCGACAAATGCACAGTGATGAGTAACACCGCAGATGACGTGAGAGAGGATTCAATGGCTTCATACCTTCTGGTCGTGGCGGAGACATCGTGGTACTTGACTGCATGAACGTTCTTGATGTGGCTACGACGAGATGCGTCGAAGACGATTAATGGCGTGTTTCTTATGACAGCGAAGAGGGTCGTAGACAATGGCGTGAGGGCTAGAGCCCGGCGGAGATAATGTGATCTGCGGTGAGGGGTGAAGCAGTGCGAACGAAGATCGAAACCAGTGACGGAATGTCTGCAGACACTCAGAGTTCCACCTCCAGAGTGAGCATTTGAGGTGCTATTTGATTATTCTAAACTATATATATTGGCAGATAGGTAGTGGTAGTGGTTAAGTTGTTATTGTACCGTACGAGTAGGGCCTTAACCCTATATACATACATTTGGAATGTGTATCTATCTATGGTTATGACGTTGAACTACTGAACTCTAATATTCCCCCTCAACGCCAACACCCTTTCGGCGCCGCCTCAATGGTCAACACTGTGGAGTCCGAGTAGAAGGCGTAGTCTGGTAAAGTCAGGACGAGTGAGAGGTTTGGTAAAGATATCGGCAATGTTGTCTTTTGTGTGTACTCTTGTAATCGACACCTCATTCGCAAGGACTTGTTCCCTAACATAGTGGTACTTGATCCGGATGTGTTTTAAGTGTGAGTGCCAGACTTGGTCTTCGGCAAGCTTTGACGCTGCATCGTTGTCGCAGAATATCGCTGTTGGATTAGGTTGCGTGAATTGGGTTTGAGAGAGAAGTTGTCGTAGGAAAATGGCCTCGTGAGTCGCACCATGTAGTGCGATGTATTCCGCGTAACATGAACTGTCAGCAACAGTTCGTTGCTTGCGAGATGACCATGATATAACACCGGATCCCAGTGTGAAGCAGTAACCGGCAGTGGACCGACTGGTGTCAATGCAGTTCGCAAAGTCCGAGTCCGAGTGCCCAAGAAGGGTAATGGGATGCGTCCCGCCTAGTCTGAGTGATAATGAACGTGACCCTTTGAGGTAGCGGAGAACGCGTATGGCTGCAGACCAATGATCTTGGTTGTAGCAATCCATGAATGATGCTAGTTTCCCGACGGCGAAGGCGATGTCAGGGCGAGTGGCGTTAGCGAGGTAGATGAGGTTGCCAATGAGAGCAGGATATGGGGTGGTGTTTCGCCATGCTAGCACATCCGGCGTGGCAGGAATAGTTTTGTCATCACGCCGGAGTCGTAGGCCGGGTGTCATGGGGAGATCTACCGGATGGGCATCGGATTGTCCGAACTGTTGCACGACGCGATCGATGAAGGACGATTGGCAAAGTGAAATCATCTTGCCAACGCGGTCACGGACCATGGATATGCCGAGGGCATATTTGATCGGGCCCAGGTCCGAAATTTCCCAACGTGATCGCAGCAGCGACTTGAACGAGTCATTCTCAGCCTCGGAGGAGGCAATGGAGACGATGTCGTCAACGTGGACAAGGAAGAGGATTGTACCCGTTTGGGTGGTTCGAGAGTAGACGCACCACTCACATGGGAGTCATCTGAAACCCCAATCCTCAGCAGCTTTGTTGAACGTCTGGTTCCAAATTCTGCTGGCCTGCTTCATGCCATATATGCTTTTCATCAGCTTCATTACCCATCCTTCTTTTCCGGGTGCCTCGAAGCCGGCGGGCTGCTCCATGAACATTGTTTCGTCTGGGGGCAAAACACCGTGTAGGAAAGCAGTTTTGATGTCAAACTGTTGGATGTCCCAATCGAGTGAGGCAGCGAGATGGAGGAGGACGCGGAAGGATTCGGGACGCGCGGTGGGGGCGGTGGTTTTGGTGTAGTCGAGGCCGTATTGTTGTGCGTAGCCTTTGGCTACGTAACGGACCTTGTATCGTGTAATATTGCCGAGGTTGTCCCGCTTCCGCTTGCAAACGAGTTTACCGCGCAATGGCCGTTGCCGTGTCGGCACGGCAGAGCGAGGAACGAGGACAAATACCTGGAGGTCTTCCAAGCTTTTGAGCTCGTCGCGCGCGCCAGCAATCCAATATTCGCGTTCAGGCGACGAGAGGGCAGATTCCCAGGAAGGTTCATCGTCTTCCGAAGCGTCGATTGAACCAGTGTGAATGGATGTGAGAGCTTGGGCAAGGGAGGGGAAGGAATCATCTAACGAGATGGGAAGGAGAGTATGTGTAGCATGAAGTGGAAAATATTCAGAGAGAAAGTTACAAAGTAAGGTATCAGGACGTTGAAAAAGGAGGGGAGAGTGTTGAAAAGTAGGTGTTGTATCAATGGTATCGTGGAAAGGCGGGGAAGTTGTATCAAGATGTAACGGTAAGGTGGAACAGGTCATGGTGGTCTCGGGAGGGCGAGGGTGGGACACGCGTTGGAGGCCGTCGTCGGTAAGGAATCGTGAGGTCGGGATCGGGATACGAGTTGACCGGCGTAAGGGGACAGAGGGGTTAGTGATGGCAGACGAGGAGTTATTAGGGGAACGAATGGTATCGGTGGTAATGGGAACAGTAGTGATGTTATCGGGGCAGGAGGAGGGGTGCAGTTGGGTAGGTACGGGTTGCATAATGTGACGTAAGGTAGTGGACATCGAAGGTGTATCAGGAGTGGGGGGTTCCAAACTATTAGGTAAAGTTGGCCCTTGACTCGGGGTAGGGCGTATATCGTCAGGGGTGGGGAGGGCTAATCTATTAGGTGAGGAGGAATCTAATCTATTAGGTAAGGAAGAATTTATGGTTGTAGGATGCGCGTCGGGCATGGGGGTATGTAATCTAGTAGAGATGGGGGGCAGGGGAATGCTAGTATGGAGAGGTAGTGTGGCATGGACACCGGTGAGATTAGGGGAGGAGATTCGATGGGTGTCGGCCATCGGAGGGCTGGACGCGTGCGGGATCGTTATGGAGTCCCAGGTGGGTTCTTTGTCATTAAGTACTATGTTGTTAGGGTAAAGGGGGGTGGCCAACGCGTCGAGGTGTTCAACAAATGAGACATGGAAGCAAGTGAAGATACATCCATTCGTTTTGTCCCACAGACGATAAGCCTTAGCGTTTGGGGCATATCCAATGAGGACACATGCAGTGGAGCGTGGGAGAATCTTCGGTTGCTTTCCTGGGATTAATGCAAAACACAGAGAGCCGATCTCACGGAGATGAGACAAAGACGGCTTACGACCGAACCAAGCTTCAAAAGGGGTCTTTCCCCCCAGAGTTTTGGATGCGGTCAGAGTGGTCAGGTACGTAGCTGTGGCATTGAATTCATCCCAGAAGGAGGGGGGCGCATTGCAAGCCAGGCGCATACTGCGCGCTTTGTTCATGATTGTTCGATGCAGGCGCTCCGCTCGTCCATTTTGGAGCGAGGTGTAAGGCGCCGTTCTCAGGTGCTGTATTCCGTGACGGGCGCACCAATCAGCGAATTGATTGGAGACGAGTTCTCCATTGTCGGAGACAATATATGTCACGCGGTAGTCCGATTGGTTTTCAACAGCCCGTTTCCAGTCGTCAAGTTTCAGTGCGGCCGCATCTTTTGATACTAACGGGATTGTCCAAACGTAACTCGAGAAGTCATCGATGATATTCATTGAGTAACGACAACCCAAGCGAGATATTATGGACATGGGTCCCGTCAGGTCAACATGTATTTTCTCCAGGCATCGAGACGCTTTGGGGCCTTCACGTGTTTTAGGAAGTGGGGATTGGGTCTGCTTTCCAAGGATACAGTATTGGCATTTTGGCGGAAGCTGAGACAAGTTAATTGTCATACCGTCGACGCAGTGTGATTTTGCCATGTCCAGGACTGTTTGGAAATTGCAGTGACCAAGTCGTCGATGCCACGTCTCAACATCTGGGACGCGGGATGACAGCAACGCGCGTTGAGGTTGAAGGGCATCGAGTTCATAAAGGTTTCGTGTGGGTGAAAGATGACCTGTGAATAGGGTGTTTCCTGTGTGGTCAGTCACCCAGCAACGAACGCGATCGAAGTGAGCAGTGTAGTTTCCCGCACGGCTAAGACAAATAATGGAGATCAGACGGACGGTGGCAGATGGGATATAGAGTGTGTTGTGTAAATGGATTACAGAACCGTCCTTAGTCATGAATTGTACGGTGCCGACACCGATGGCTTGGACCTGGGACCCACCGAGTCCCGTTACAGGATGAGGAGCCGTCGGATGAATGGAAACAAAGTCAGAGCGGGAGGGGGAAATGTGGCACGTGGCGCCTGTGTCGAGGATAAAAGGTGCATTTTGGACCGGGGAGTCCTCTAGTGCCCAGGACGAGTGAGGTCCGGCGCGGGTGGTTTCGTCCGAGGTGTGGAGGGACCAGTCGAGTGAAGTAGATTGCGGTACAGGTGAGGTGGTTGGGTCACTCAATGCAACGAATGTGTGATATTCAAAGTCATCACCAGCGGACAGTAAAAGCGGATCAGCGGGTGTTGAGGGGGCGTAAGACATGATGTCACTTGTCATGGGGTTTGGCAGCGTAGGCGAAGACATGGAATGGTTATCAGTGGGCGGCAGCGAGGCGTAGTAAGTGACGCCATTGATGGTTAAATTGGGCAAAGGGGTTGGGGCGTCCATGACAGAGGATGCTGTGTCAGATGACATGTGGGCTGCATGCTGTCGAGCGGAAGTTCCCTGGTTTTGCAAGCGCGAGAATGCGAGCCGCTGGGCATTTCGTGCCTCATCGATGGAACGACCAGCCATTTTGCCGCCAGGTTTAATGCAGAAGTCAGAAAGGTGACCCAACTGTTTGCAATAAGAGCATAACGGTCTCGGTCGCGTGGAGGTGGGGCGCGTGGCTGACGTCGGGAAAGCTGTGGGCTGTATAGCACCCTGTGAAGTTCGTTTTCTGATAAGGGACTCTTCACTTTGAAGACGTTGAATAAGCATGGCCGATGAGAAGCTGGGTTCGTTGGCAAGGGACTGGATTGCGGATTGGAGGTGGTGGAAGTCGTCGCTGAGGGAATTGATGATGAGCACCGATAATAGCTTGTCGGTATCGATAGGTCCCATGTTGATGATTTGTCTGTGAAGTTGGCAAATTTCAAACAGGGTGGTGCTGATGGGAGTGTTTAAGACGAAGCGAATGTCGAGTGCCTTTTTCAAGGTGAGGACCTGCGTGTACAGTCCTAGCTTTTCATGCCTTTGTCTCAGCGTTTCGTAGACTTTGTGAGAAGATGCAGTGCGGACTTTATCGCCGAGGAATTCATACTCGATGGGGCTGATGTGGCGGAGGATGAATGTCTGCAAGGAGACGTCGTTGCTCGACCAGATCCAGTGAGCTTTGGCATGAGTTGTAATGTCAGGGCGAGGAAGGGTGCCTTCCAGCCAGTGTTTGAATCCCTGACCATACGTGACGAGGCAGAGATGCTTGTCCCATTCAGACCAGTTGGCTTTGTCAAGATCGAGAACGAGATGCGCAGGCCAGTTGTTGTCCGAGAGGAAACGTTCAGTGAGCGTGACCTCGTTGTGGGAGGGATCAAGTATAACAGGTGGGGTATTGGCCACAGTGGGCAGTGATGTAGTATGTATGGGAGTGGAGATAGGTACGGGGGTATTACTCATAACGGTAGGTACCGGGTTATTATCCATAGTGAGACCTACATGGAAATTTGGGGCTGAAGGAGACTAAGACGATGAAAGGATCACCGAAGGGGATATGCACAGTCTAATGGAGTGAGAACAGGAGAAAAGACGGTGTCTGAAGCTGAAGGAGACTAAGACGATGAAAGGATCACCGAAGGGGATATGCACAGTCTAATGGAGTGAGAACAGGAGAAAAGACGGAACGTGATGATGATAACAACAGGATGGACGAGAGTGGCGAATGGGGAGAAGGAGATTAAGACGATGAAAGGATTACCGAAGGGGATATGCACAGTCTAATGTAGTGAGAACAGGAGAAAAGACGGAACGTGATGATGATAACAACAGGATGGACGAGAGTGGCGAACTGGGAGATGATGATAATGGGAGGCTGTATGAGAGTGATCGGGATCAATGTCTAGACAATGAAAGAATCGAAGTTGATATGACGCGGGAAGTGAGGCGTCGGTATGAATGAATTGGACGCGGAATGCAGGCGTCGTGAAGTTGATATGTTGATGATACGACGCGGGAGGTGAGGCGTCTTAAGTGTCACAATAAAGTGTTGAGGGGTAGACCGCCAGATGAAGTGAGAAGAGTAGGAGTGATTGGGAGTCGATCGGAGACGACGATGATGGGGAATGTAGTCGGCGGTTTCGAATCACAGCTCAGGGCCCATAACCTATTGGCAGATAGGTAGTGGTAGTGGTTAAGTTGTTATTGTACCGTACGAGTAGGGCCTTAACCCTATATACATACATTTGGAATGTGTATCTATCTATGGTTATGACGTTGAACTACTGAACTCTAATAATATAAAGGCAAAGGACCTGCCCTTGCTCAAGATAGTATCGGAATAGGAAGGCCAGCAGCGCGTGCCATCTGGATGGTCTTCTCTGCCTAAACCGCGGAAAGTCAGGGTGATCGAATGATTAGATGAAATCACCGGTGTCACCTGCTTCAGCATCGGGGCATCGATCATTTCCTTGTTGCCTTTCTCGTTGTCCACGTCGAGGCCGACCGCGCCTTTCTGCGCTGCGTGTGCCCGTGCCATCTTATCCACTATCTTTGCCGCACGCAGAATTTCTTCTCACACGGGAGGTCAGCTTGGCACCCCACGAGCGAGTTCTGGATAGAGAAATTCACCTTGCTCAGTCGGGACAAAGGTCGTTTGGATGACGTCGATTTGGGATGGATGGACCGCTTGCTGGAAGATTGTCATGGCTTGGGCCCAAGCTTTGAGTGGCAGAGAGTAGATACCTTGCCAGTGAAGCCTAATCTCCGGCCGTCAGAAC
>JAGFNK010000858.1:0-19779 GCA_025769875.1 Russula earlei | reverse complement strand
ACCCCTACCATTGAATGGGTCGAAAATATGTCCTGATCAATGAAAACTCCACCCCAATAAACCTTGAAAGAACACCACCCCCCATCTACGAACCACCTATCAATCACACCCAACCTTCTGAGCTAGAAGAACTCAGAGAAGGATGGGAAGAAGGGGACCTTGGACTAGAACTGCTGATCCCAGACCCAGGTAAAAAGATGATATGCTTCCCCCTCGTTTTGTCCTCCCCAACCTCACACACAGCTTCCTCCCTATTGGCCACTTATGGTCCTGGATGCCCCACTCACCACATACCCATCCGAGCACGAGCTGACCCCTACCCTCGCCCTCTTCTTACACAAAAAGATGCCTTCCTGTTCAAAGACGGCCTTCGACAAACCACGGCTATAGATGAAGCACTCAGATTCAAACAAGATCTGTCTCTGGAAGCCAAAGTACGATGCTATTGATTTGCCATAAAAAAGACATGACAAATGGCAGACAGTCTCGTCACTGCTCAAGAGAGATATCACGACATGGTATGGGCAGTAAGGGACTCAGAGATCAAACTAGCCAAGGCTAATGCCAAAGCTCGTCTTGAACCATGAGTCTTGTTTGGGACCATGCCTCAGCTCACCGATCAAGAGCACCAAGATGCCAAACAAGCCCTAATGGACCCTTGGTATCAGTTCTCTCCCTGACTCTCTGACAAGTGTGCTTGGGTCACAACAGAGGGCACGACACCTTTGAATGCCCCAAAATCACCATTTGCGTCCTCTGCAATCGCCATGGACACATAGCTGACATCTGCAGAAACCCACACCGACGATGCAAGACTGACAGGATGTGTTGAGTCCCCCATGATCAACTCCACTTCCATACTCATCGCTGCCACTCCACCATTATTCCTTACATCGCTTAGACGTTAACAAGGGGGTGATGTCACAAGTACCGGCTCTTTGGACCAGACCGGCATCCAGACAAGCCTACCCGGACAAGCCTCATGATTCCCATGCATTCTCATGACTCATTAGCCTCGCATGTACCACCACTTTCCAGCGTGTTCCAGTCTCGATCGCCTCGCTGTTACTTCATGTCTACTATTTGATATAGGACATACCGTCCATATAAACCTGTCTGTAGAAGAGGACAAGCCTTAAGCTTGTTCTCTCATGAATATCACTGGATTTCAGCTTCGGAACTGTAGGCTTGCAGGGAATCAAGCAAACATCTGAGAAATTCCCTTATCTCTTTGAGTCTTCAAATGCGAAGACTTATTCATCATAATTCCTCTCCGTGGTACACACTAGCTGTTGCTGTGTTGTCACCGAGAACCCCAATTGCGAGAACTTGTCATCTCGCTCAACTCAGTGTGCACATCTTGCACGTGAAACGATTTGTCAGTGACACCACCCCAGTTGGTGACAAGAAATCTTACAACAATTCCACAACGCCCCACCTGCAGGACATCCTGGAATAGCCAATACATGGGACCTAGTCAAACAACATTATGAAGGACCCAGATTACGACAGTTCATAGAACAATATGTAAAAGGTTGCGCCAAATGTCAAGAATCCAAAACTAACCTACCAAGGAAAAAGGCCATGACCTTTCCACTTGACACACATGTTGAACAAGGCCCATTCCAATACATATCAATGGACCTTATCACTGACCTACCAAAATCAGAAGGATTCAACAGCATTCTTACTATTGTTGATCAAGGATGTTCCAAAGCAACCAAATTCATTGCGTGCAACAAAACAATCAATGGGACAGGCATTGCACATGAGTATTTAAAACACCTTGTGCCTTGGTTCGGCATCCCAAAAAGAATCATATCTGACAGAGACCCCCGATTCGCTTCAAACTTCTCCAAAGCCCTACGCAAAAGTCTAGGCATCAAACAAAACATGTCAACCGTGTTCCACCCCCAAACTGATGGACAAACTGAAAGAATGAATGCCTGGCTAGAACAATACCTAAGACCCTGGACCATGACCCATCCACACTCCTGGGCAAAAATGCTCCCCATTGTGGAATATGCACACAATTCATGGAAACATGAGGTGTCACAACAATCACCACACAAACTCCTCATGGGATTCAAACCCCAGATTATTGCTGTTTTCAGCGCACTTGGCAGAGTTTGAATTCCACCCAAATCGGCGCAGAAAACCCTCTCAAACGTGTGGGGCAAATATCTCCCTCAAAACAGCTTCAATTCACATAAGACATATTGTCCCTGAATCGCCTGAATGAGGGCTAGGCAGCCCCATTGTTTTCATGAGATTTGAGTGAGAATTGGTGGAGCTGGACTCAAGCCACCTCCACATGTGTATTAGATGAATTACAACTCAAAATCATGGTCTATATCTATTATTTTTCCCTCATGTTGTACCCATGGGCTGTCTTGAGGCAGCCCCATAGTGTTTTTGACTCAAGCGTTGTGGTGTGCAACGTCGTTTCCCTCATATCGTGTGACAGTAGCACGGTCGTGTGCCGGGAAGGAGCCCCCCCAGGAAGTGCACACCTGAGCCCATGGGGCGGTGAAGTGTGTCCAAGAATGCAGAATGACTTCATAAGACTGAAGCTCCAAAGAGGAGGAGCACCTAGCGGGAACGCGAGAACGTTTGTTCATTCGACTGCACTCAGGTTCACACAGATGATAAGGGAACAACAGGGCAACTTTATTCAACATGGTAGCAGATACAGGTTAGAACTAAGGCTAAGGGACAGGAAAAGCACAAAAGACAGCATATGAAAGGAAATCTAGACGTGAGAAGGGGACCGAAGCTGGACGACGAGGTATCGAGTCGTGGTCTCCAGCGGTGTGGTAGTGGCTGTGGCGATTTGTGAAGGATGGCCGAGGCCAGGTGTGGTGACGAGGGGTGTGGTCGAGTCGTGACGCGAGGAGGGGGAGACGATGCAAAGGAGAGGCTGGAGGGGGGATAGGGAGAGTGCTGGTGGGTGGTCGCTTGGGCGCTGATGGCGCTGCCGAACGCGATTGGGGTGGGACGATTGGAGAACTTGGATGGCAGATGCGAGGGAGAGGAGCGAGGGGGCGTGGAAGTAGAAAGGGAGAGGGAAGACGGCGGCAGGCTGGGAAATGGACGCATAGGGGTGTGCAGATCTCTGACTAACAAAATGAGAGTCTAGTAAAAAAGGGGAGAAAAGCATACCGAAATGTACAGTAGCAACACCGTCCGATGGCAACGAAGACGGCGGCGTGGTACGGGGCTCTTCGGCTGTGCGTTGGGACTCGTCAGTGCATGGTGAAGGGGGGGGGTTGAGGGCGAGGGCGTGCGGCGGTTGATGGGGGCGAGGGTGGCGTGCTGGCGGCGACGATGATGATGATGTGAGGACGAAGAGGAGATGGCATGAAAGGAATACGCACATATGTACTCTTGTAAGCGATTTGTGGCCAGCCATATAGCTGTGTGGGTGAGTCGACATCAAGGCCGTGCGGCCTTTGTGACAATTTTGCATGTCTTGTGGTCCATGCGTTTGTGCTGTAGTGAGTTCCCAGGCTTCTGCATTTATATAGGCATAGGACTCTTCCTCCCCATCCTCATCAATAGCAGGAAGGGATGTCTTGGAAGCCTGAGCTCGTGGTTGTGATCACTTCGGTCGAGTGGAGTGCCTGAGCTGTCACTTTCATTTCCACCAGTTTTTTTTTTCAGGCAGCCTTCCTTTGGCCAGTAGTAAATGTCGGTGCAGGCCAGCGTTTTGAAGCACGTTGCCTTCGAGCCCATGAGGGTTTAGGGGGTTGAAATGGAGGGGGTAGAGCAAGGTATGGTGAGCAGCTCTTGGGAAGGGAAGAATGCCCTGTCGTTGTCCTGGAGTAGGAGTGGACAGGTGGATGGTTGATGAATAAGCCACACGACTCTTATATGCACTGTATCGTCCGTCGCCTCATCCATCGCCACAGTAGCCTCAGTCCGTGCCAGCCGCCGACTTTGCATCAGTCTCCGTCTTAGCCTCGCCCGTACTCGTCATTTCAGCCCAGTCCATCAGTAGCACCGAGCATCACCATCCCCGCACGTCTCACCCTGCCCTCAGCCTCAGCCTTCTCAGTCTCAGCTGCTGCCACCACGCCCCTAGTTTTGCCAGCCATCTCCATCGCCCCAGCTTCAGATCAGTCAACTGCCGCCACCATGCTCTTAGCCTTGCCAGCCGCCTTAGTCCTTGTCAGCCGCCGCCGTAGCCTCAGCCTCAGCCACCGACGTCTTAGCGCCACATGCCGCCACCTCCGCCAACGCCCTTGCCAGCCACGGCCACCGTCACCCTGCGTTTCCTTCAGTTGGTGCCTCCACCCCATCCACCTCCACCATCGCACCAGCTCAGTCCGCCGCCACCTTCTCAGTCTCAGCCTCAGTCTTCTCAGTCACACCCGCCGCTTTAGTAGTTTCGTGCAACACCAGCACCGCTGCACCGTCGCAACCCCTTGCCACCAGCACCACCCCAGAAGACCAAGAAGGCCTCAGCCACAAACTTAGCCACAACATGCCACAACAGGAGCAGAAGCCGCTGCCACGCCGCCGCTGCCACAGGAGAAGCAGTCGCCGATGCCAACAGCACACCGCACACTGCCTCCCACATTGCCTCCCCAATCCATTCGCGCGCTCTCACCCACGTCTGCTGCCGACACCTGCAGTGGAGATGACCCCGCCACCACCGCCGCAAGACGACAGATCCCACCCCCGCACAAGCCACCCCCACGCATCCTCTTTCTCGAGTCCTCGCCACCTACGTCTCTATCTACGAACTCACGCTCACTGCCTACGCCTTCGCTCCTCATCCACAACTGCTGCCACCACCTGCAATGGAGATGACTCCTGTATATAAAAACACCCTAGGTACTCTGTAGTAGAAAGAGTTCAGAATAGGACCCCTCTTTGCAACCCACTCCTCTCTGTCTGTGAAAAACAAGAAGGATGGTCAGAATTGAGAGGTGAGAGGGGTGATGAGTGGCTGGCCGCGACTCCAATTGCACTGGAAATAATGTTGCACACCACAACACTTGAGTCAAAAACACTATGGGGCTGCCTCAAGACAGCCCATGGGTACAACATGAGGGAAAAATAATACATATAGACCATGATTTTGAGTTGTAATTCATCTAATACACATGTGGAGGTGGCTTGAGTTCAGCTCCACCAATTCTCACTCAAATCTCATGAAAACAATGGGGCTGCCTAGCTCTCATTTAGGCGATTTAGGGACCATAAAGTTATATGAATTGAAGCTGTTTTGAGGGAGATATTCATCCCGCATGTTTGAGGGGGTTTCTGCACTGATTTGGGTGGAATTCAAGCTCCGCCAAGTGCGCTGAAAATGGCAATAACATAAACCTTGAAGACAACAATGTTCCAGCCTCCACCAATCACCTCAAAGAACTAGAACAATCTAGACACGATGCACAACAACTTCTAGAACGTAAACAACAACCCTTAAGACCTAACACCCTGGAAATGAAAGAAGGAGCCCTTGTATGGTTAGAAGGCAAGAACCTCAAGACACAAGGAAATCGCAAACTAACACCAAAACGCTATGGACCCTTTCCCATCACTAAGAAAATTTCTAAAGTTGCTTACCAACTAACTCCCATCATCCATGAAGATACACGACATTTTCCACATCAACCTACTCCTACCCTATATAGAAATGGAGGAATACAGCATGCCATTCACACGACCTCCTCCAGTCATCGATAACAAAGAAGAATACGAAATGAAGCCATTCTAGATGCAAGAAGGTTTGGACGAATATGTAAACTTCAATATCTCGTACATTGGAAAGGTTACCCCAACATCAGATGACTCATGGGTTGATCTGTCATTGTGATTTATTACTGATGCACTGTAGATATCACTCTGGGGTGTCAGCACAATGCTCCAGATAGTATTTCCATTATTTTGATCGATTTATGGCTTAGTCAGGTCAATATTACAGGCAGAGGAGCAGTAGTATACCTTAGTCTCAATTGCTCCTCTGCAGGTGTGTAGTAGTTTGACTCCTCATAACAATACTAGTCTCAATTGCTCCTCTGCAGTTCCCTTTGAGTCCTGTGTACATAAGGGTGCTAATAGGTCGCTTATCTAACATGATCCACAACCTCAATGCCCCAGAGCTTCTAAAAGAATTCTACTCCACCACGGCTGGATGACCTAACATATAAAAAGACCGCCACTCCCAACCAACATTCTCCACCGCTCTTCCCTTCTCCCCAAACATTCCAACATGTCCTCCAATTCTAACTCACCCACTGCCTCCTCTGCTACCCTCGTCCCCACTCCTCCATACACTCTAACCCTTATTCCCCTACCAATCTCCAGAGAACCATCCCCATCCACAGCTGCGACTATCCATGCCTGACTTCTAGTACAATGTGCTGCACGGCATGCAGCAATGATAGCACAAGCTCAAGAACTCTGGCACAAAGAGACCCTACCCACCATACTACAAGCTTTCAGCAACCGCTCTCCTACCAGAGGAACTAACTCTCGAGTAGCTCGTAGTCTGTCCTACCATGTCCATTCTCCCTCCCCTGATCCCATTCCTATTCCCCCTCGACTCGACACACCTATCCCTCAACAACCAATAAACCAAGCCCTTCTCAATGAAAACTTCATCCCAGCACCACCACTCGATAACGACATTCCTCCCCCTGCCTACGTAGCACCCATAGCTCTTGGAACAGATACTATGGCAGAATTACGAGAGTTAGGAGACAGCTGGATGGAAGGAAATCTAGGACTCGACATCTTAATCCCTGACCCAGGGAATGAAGATGATACCATTCCCCCACAATTCGTCCTACCTGACCTAACTAACAGGTTCCCATCAGTCATCACGACGTATGGCCCTGGGTGTCCTACTCATGAATCTCAGTCTGAGCTCATGCCAATCCTTACCCCCATCCTCTCCTTACAACAAAGGACGCCTTTCTATTCCGAGAAGGACTCAGACACACTAAAGCCGTAAACGAGGCCCTCACCTTCGAGAAAGACTTATCTCTGGAAGCCAAAGTCCTTCATTACCGATTCGCCATCAAAAAATGGCCAACCAACTTGTCACAGCTAGAGGATGCTACCACAACATGATATGGGAGATTCGAGACAGCAAGGTCAAGTTGGCAAGGGCCAACACTAAAACCTGACTCGAGCCTAGAATCTTGTTCCAGTCCATGCCACAGTTGACTGAACAAGAGCATAAGGATGCCAAAGAAGCGATTATGGACCCATGGTATCAATTTTCCCCTCGCATCTCTGACAAATGCTCCTGGTGTCTTGATGGCGGACATGACACTGTCAACTGTCCCAAGATCACCACCTGCATCCTCTGCAATCGCCATGGACACAAAGCAGATCTCTGCAGGACCCCACATCGGCAATGCAAGCCACACAAAATATGTTGAGTTCCTTGAGACCAACTTCACTATCACACTCATCACTGCGTTTCCAATGTTCACCCCTACGTAGGTTAGACCTTAACAAGGGGGTAATGTCACAAGAACCGGTACATTGGACCGGACCGGCAACTGGATAAGCCTACCCAGACATGTCTCAAGTTTCGCACGTGTTTTATGACTCACTTTCAGCCTCACATGTACCAGACATTTCTTGCATGTTCCAGTACGATTGCCTCATTGTTACCTCACAAATACTATTTGATATAGTATTCTGTATGTATATAAGACTACCATCTGATGAGAACAAGCTCTAAGCTTGTTCTCCTGTGAAATATCACTGGTTTCAGCTTCAGGACTGTAGGCTTGCAGAGAATCAAGCAAATGCTCAAAAAAGTCTCTTCTTCCTCTAAGTCTTTGAACGCGAAGACTTATCACTCAAACTTCCCTTCCATGGTACACAATTGCTTCAGCATTGTTGTCACCGAGACCCCCAAATCTCATGAGAACTCGTTGTCTCGCTTGACTCTGTGCACACATTTCATGCATGAACCAATTTGTCAGTGACACTACCCCCAGTTGGTGACAGTTTCTCGACCTACTGGAAAGGGACTCCTACTTTTTAAAGGCATCTAAGTGCACCTTTGAACAACACAAAATAGACTTCTTGGGTTTCCGAATCAACCAAGGAACCCTCAAAATCGACCCAGTCAAAATGGATGGCCTCAAAAACTGGCCGAGACCCCCCAATAACCTGAAACAAGTACAACAAATCATGGGCGCCCTTAATTACCAACAACCATTTATCCAAGACTTTGCCAAAATAGCTTGCCCTATTTTCTCTACAATCAATAAAGAGACCCCCTTTTTCTGGACCCCAGAAGCCACCACAGCCCTAGAAACCTTGATATTGGCAATCTGCGATGACCCCGAACTCTACACCGCCAACCCTGACCTCCCATTTGAACTAGAAACTGACACCTCACAATTTGCCACTGGAGCAATCCTGTTTCAGAAGGACCCAAGAGGAAAAAGAAAAATGATTGGCAACATGTCACATACATTCAACAAAGCAGAAAGGAACTACCCAGTCTGGGATAGGGAGTTCCTAGCCTTGATTCTTGCACTCCAACACTGGCAATACCTATTGGTTGGAACAAAACACCCCATCAAGATCTTCACTGATCATGCTAACCTTGCCCACTATCGACTTCCCCATAAAATTAATCGAAGGATTGCCAGTCACATCTCCACACTGGCAGATTATTATTTTGAGATCCACCACAAACCTGGAACTTCTAATCGCGCAGATGCTCTCTCAAGATGACCTGACCATAATGATGGATCAGGAGATAACCAAAACATCATGGCACTCCCTGATAAACTTTTCATTCGCATGCTTCACACTGAGAACCTCTATGCCCAAGTCCTAACTGAACAAAGAAACCAAAAGGCAGATCTCCTCATGTGGAAGGTCAAACATAGTCTTCAAGAAGAAGAAGGTGTACTATTCAAAGACGGGAAATTGGTGGTACCATATCAAGAACCCCTCTTATGAAAGATCTTACATACCTACCATGACAGTATTCTTGGTGGACATATAGGAAATGCCCGAACCTTGTACTCGATTCAAGAATCCTTCTGGTGGCCAAAAATGGCCTACTTCATCCGGGACTACATTCAAGGGTGCACCACCTGTCAAGCCAACAAATCTTCCACACACCCAACTCACTCCCCAATCTACCCCATTCTCCCAGAATGTCAAAAACCCTTCCAAACTGTCGCCATTGACTGGATTGTTGACCTCCCGCCATCAGAAGGGAATAATGCCATCATGACCATCACTGACCCACGATTCCACCAAGGCGGCTATATTCGTACCTTGCTGTAAGGACATGGGAACTCTGCAAATGGCCAAACTATTTTACATTACACCTTCCCATGGACCGGAGTTCCCTCCAAGATTATCTCCGACCATGACTCCAACTTTACCTCCAACCTGTTTCAAGAAATCTCCCAAATCCTCGGAATTAACCAAAATTTGAGTACCACCTACCACCCCCAAACTAACGGACAATCAGAAAGAACCAATCAGACCTTAGAAATGTACTTATGCATCTACATGGGAGAGAAACAAGAAGAATGGGCACACTGGCTCCCCATAGCCCAATACCATTTTAATGCCCATAAATCTACCACCACCAAGAAAACCCCATACAAACTCCTCATAGGCTTTAACCCACAAGGGCTTGGTACTCAACTCAAATCCAAGTTTCCCGGAATCCAAGAATGACTCCAAGCATTAAAAGACATGAGGGAATGGGCACAAGAAGCAATGAGGAAGGCACAAGACAACTGGATCAAAGAAACCAAATTCAAAGGTTTCGAAGAAGGACAGAAGGTTTGGTTGGAAGGCACTAACTTGAAAAACTCCCCATCAGTTTCAAATTCCACCCCAAACAGTTCGGGCCTTTTACCATCACCAAACAAATCTCCCACGTCACTTACTGACTCCAACTGCCCCCCCCAATGGAACATCCAAAACATGTTTCACACCTCCCTCCTATCTCCAGTCATGGAGACGGTTGAACATGGACAGAACTTCCCTGAACCACCACCTGACCTTCTCTTGGGAGAATACAAAGTTGAAAAAATCACTGCTCAACACACCCACAGGGGTCGTCTTCAGTACAGGGTCCAATGGAAAGGGTACTCCACAGCAGAAGACACATGGGAACCCCTCTTGAATCTTAAAGATGCTCAAGATGCCATCACCATGTTTCATCTACAACAACCCACCAAACTCCGCATGATGTCTACCACTGATTCTGACCCTGCGGAATCCCACCACTCAGACAAAAGCCCAGATGACCTGGAACACCAATTTCAGAGACTTACGATACAGCAACGTACTTTACTCCCCTGGGTCAATTTGCATAATCCCCCTTCTTATTCAGTCAATGACCCCACTATCCCCAACCATGGACATACCATTTTTAACATAGCTGCCAGGGAACAACTCTTCTCTGGGATTCTCTCCCCTGGCGACTTCCACGGATTTCAATTACTTATGACAGACCCCTGTTTCTCTGAGTTTCATTTATCCATACAAAGGGCAGTACTTACAGATTTGATATGGAATCACATTGTATGATCAGTTCCCTTAAATACCCCTACCCCTTCAGAGTGGTCGGCCTGGCACCACGAACATGCTACCTCCACCTACAACACTCCCATGTCGTCCCCCACTCCTAGTTCATCCCCTCTACCTATTCTCACCCCCTCCCCCACCATCAAACAAGAACCCCTCTCACCCAAAGTGATCCAACATATCATTGACCAGCAAACCTTCATTGTCCCAGATGACACTGAGCTCCAAGACCTTGCCACTACTCTCAACCCACTTGCCATCTGAGAAGGAACACCCTCGCCAACCCCAACCGAAGCGGACCCCACTCACCCTGGCCCCCCTTGGTTTGTTTATGAACCTTACACGCATATTCCCCCTTTTTACATTAACATTAATGGGCAAAATGCCTGTTACCATACTTACACGTCGCGTTATACAATGACGAACCCATGCTTCTAGGAACTATGGGTCGAGGAGAGCCCGCTGTAAGGCGGATTCCCGCTGGCCGTGGAGTCATGTGATTCGGGGGTATTGGTTGACTGCCGACATGATCCCCGCGAAAACTAACTCCTACGCCTCACACGCCCCCCCATCAAGTCTCTCCCCCTGCATTTCTCCCTATCTGCCCTTTTTTTCATTCCATTCCTTCCACCACCACCTCCCTTCACGCCTCGCAAGAACGTTGTCACCAGTTTCTCAGACAAAACTCGAAACGCGGATGACGCCAAAGCCCTCTCTTTCATGCCTTTCCAGCCTACCTCCTCGCTCCATCGTCAACGACATCACCAAAGCTCTCTCTTTCATGTTCTTCCAGCCCACTTCCTTGCATCCTCGTCAATCCCATCATCATTCGTCTAGACCTTTCGTCGTTTCCAAGCCCGCCGCCTCGCGCCCTCAACGACCCACGTCATCATCTTCCTTATCCTTTCATCGTTTCGCAGTCCGCCGCCTCGCGAACTCGTCGACCGTCTCGCACCCTCACTCTCGACCTCCTTTCATCGCGTAGCAATTCCACCCGCGCCGTCCAGCCCACTCTCGACCTCCTTTCATCGCATCGTCCCGCCGTGTCTACTAAGACGGATTTGTCCATCTTTCGCCGTCGTCACCGCAGTCAGATGCGAGGGCTCAGTGCCCCGATGACGCACGATTACCGTTGCCAGAACTATCGTACGTTACCTCTCCGTCTGTTTTCAGCTATGAATTCTCCGACTGCCTTTGTTTTCTTTGACTCGTTTACTTCTGATCGGTCTCGTTCACCTTACGCGTTTCGGATTCCTTACACAGACCTCGCTCCTCTAGTCACTGTTTGCATCTCTGGTACTCCCACTCCCCTTCGTAGTTCTCGCTCCGTATAAAAAGACACTAGTTACGCCTTGAAATATAATTACCCTCTTCGCCCCAGAAGTGCCTCTCCCGTGTGTGCTGCTGTGAGTCAAATCGACGTCAACAGATTCAACTTGACCGCGCCTTCCGGACCAAGCCTTCGCATTTCTTTTCGGTCTTCGCCAAACTTGGTTTCTCAGCCTCTAGATCTCCCGCGCTTCCGCCCGCGACGCATCGACAACTTCAAACGAATCTTCAAGCCGCGTCACGCCTGTGAAGCTGGAAAGTATTCTTGCTCTCCCTTAATTTCTTCTTTTCTTGGTCTCGACTGTCTTACGAATCTCACTCGCACGTCGCCCTGACGCACTTCACCGCTTAAGGAGAAAAGCTCATCACCCGACCTGTTGTCTCTGCCCCCCATCCTTCCATCACTGCCTCTGACCTCTGCCTCCTAATTGAGGACCACCCTTTCCATTTCGACATCACCCAGGCTCTCAAAAACCTTCACGACCCTGGTGCTCTTGCCAATGTCTACAGCCTCTGTGTCAGCTCATTCCAACTAAAACTTTTAGAGGGCAAGCACATCTCTATTCAAGGGGCCCTGAATGTCCTTCAAGGGCAACTCGCTGATCAACTCCATGAGATCCAGTCTCACACTAAAGAAACCGCCACCATCCACAGTCGCCTTTGGGCCAACAACACTTCTGTCTGAGTTTGTCACCAACTTGATAACCTGATGACTGATGGAGGTCTCACCTGCAACACCAGGCCATATTACTCACCAGCAGGAAGCTACAACAAAATTGAGGAGTCAAAAGAACCACCCACTTCTTCTTCTTCTCCTCCATTACCCACTCGCCCTCCTCTCTCCCTGACCCCCCCTCTCGAGTACCTCCCCCGCATCGTTGAGCAGTCTCAAAATGATGCCCCTATGGGCTCACCCTCCCACTTTCCTCAAATGTTCTCCAATGACGCTAGTACTCCTAACACCCCTCTCACCCCCACGTGTATGGCCAAGGCGCAGCATCACCAACTCCAGAAACGACAACATGTTTGTAAACATTGCAACACTAGAGGTCACTGGAACAAGGACTGCAACAAACCCCATACCAACTGCAGCGGTCAGGTGGATTGTATTCTCAGGAGGACCCAATGGAGTTATACAGGTTTCTGTCCCAGAGCAATAGGGCCCCAGAGCGAGTGGCCAGAAGTCGAAGGTGATGAGCTCTGTGAGTTGGGCCCCAAGACCAATTAGTCTGGAGAACTAAGCATGAGGGGGGCATAATGTTGTGATCTACCCCTCTTTTGGTTTGTCCCTAAACTACTTCTTATTGTTCTTTACATTCACCCCCATCCCCTTGGCTACGGTTTCATCCCTTGATGCTGATGGCCCTTATTGTTTCACTCATTGTGTTTCATCTATTGTTTTATCTATTGTTGAGTCTCTTTTGCTATTGGCTCACTTTTATCTATTGTTCCACATATAGTACTGCACAGCCTTGCTAGATACAGTATTTAAGCGCCTGTAGAAGCTGGGGAATGCCCCAAGCTTAGCTTTGTCCCATTTCTTGTTGCATCCCTTTGCCCTGTATCCTCTCTCAAATCACAGCTTGTTGTGCTGGTTCTTACCTTGTTTGACATCAACACACTAGGGGGAACCCTTGTGCTCCTCTTACTCCTCTCTTGCTCTATCATTGTCCTCCTCTTCTGTGAAACCAGAAGATCGACTCTGTCTGCGGACTGAGTCATTGTCTGACTCAGCCTTGAGACGCTAAACCTTTGACCCGGTCTCCTTGAGCTGGCCCCACTGAACCCCTTGAACCAAGTCACAGGGACTTGGCCCCCACTGAATCTTGAGCTAACACTCTTATGGCCACAATGCCATAACAGTGCCTGAGCTGTCATTTTCATTTCCACCAGTTTTTTTTTGGGCAGCCTTCCTTTGGCCAGTAGTACGTGTTGGTGCAGGCCGGCATTTTGAAGCACATTGCTTCAAGCCCATGAGGGTTTAGGGGGTTGAAATGGAGGGGTAGAGCAAGGTATGGTGAGCAGCTCTGGGAAGGGAAGAATGCCCTGTCGTCATCCTGGAGTAGGAGTGGACAGGTGGACAGTTGATGAATAAGCCACATGACTCTTTATGCACTCGCTTTACGCTTTCTTTACATCACGCTTTTCATCGCACACTCAACTAAACATATGCCACGTGGCCAGGTGTTGTCTGATGATGCACGCTGGATTATCTTACACATGTCGTCAAGATTGACCCTTGACGATATCACCCATCACACTGGAGTTCCTTGTCATACTATAGAGCACATTGTGGCCAATTTCAGATCTCATGGAACAGCCAATCGCCCAAACAGTCTACTCCAACCAGCAAATAGAATCCTTACAATGCAGGAAGTACAAGTGAGTTCCCCACATTCTCTAGTTCGTTCTGTGGCGCATATTGGCTAGTTTCTTCAAGGCACCATCATCCATACTCCGGATGCCTATCTTGATGAGCTGAGAGATATTTTAAGAGAAAGGACTGGCATTGAGGTGTCATTGACAACTATATGGCGTCCCCTGAGAAGGAGTGGCTTCACAATGAAGATGGTAAGTCATTTCACCTTGAGTTCACACTCAAGTGCACTGACTTGCCCAGCTGAGCAAAAATGCACTAGAGTGCAATGAGGACCTGCGCCTTCAGTATCGGTAAACCTTTGGCATCACCTATACCGCCGAGCAGGTGGTTTTTGTGGACGAAAGCTCCTTTGATTGCCAAACTGACCTTTGAGGGCGAGCATGGGCGATGTCAGGGCAAACAGCTGTAAGGAAGAGCTTTTTCATTTGAGGAAAATGGTGTGTCCTGCTATGTATATCTACAACAGACTAGAATACAAAGTATCCAGTTATTTGCTTCTCCCAGTGCTCTCGCTCAATGGCATCATCTATAGCCAGCTGGTTGAGGGTTCTTTCACATCTGAACTATTTACCCACTTCATCCAAGGTCTACTTTCAAAAATGAATCCCTTCCCTGGCAAGAACTCAGTATTGATCATGGACAATGCACACATTCATAGAAGTCCACGAATACTCCAAATGGTCAAAGAAAGGTATTATATTGTTTTCTCATGCTGATGTATTGCTCATTTGATGAAGGGGATGTCGGCTCCTTTACCTGCCACCATACTCTCCTGATTTTAATCCAATCAAACTCACATTTTCAAAGATCAAGGCCTACGTTCGTCGGAATGGGGGTGTGGCTTGTGCTGACTTGGGTGGTGATGATACCGATGTGTGGGTTTTCCTGTATAGGGCAGCATTCTCTGTTACATCAGATGACACAGCAGGTTGGTTCCACAAATGTTGCTATATCTGACTTTTTCTGAGTTACTGTGGTGTCCCCTTGTTGTACTGTATAGTACCTTGCAAAGCTACCATTCCAGCCTTGAACATCATTGGACCCCAAGCCAACTGCTGCCCCGAGCAGTGGGAGACCCACACCACTCATGGCTGCTGGCCATGAAATCAGCTGTGCTGGCCTTTCCCCCTACAACCTGCTCCCCATGTTCTCACCCGCATCCACAAACTCACTACAACTCCTGCACGGGTGCCTCATGTGTGGGCCCTGTTGTTGCGTAAAGCAAGCGTGTAAAGAGTCGTGTGGCTTATTCATCAACTGTCCACCCTGTCCACTCCTACTCCAGGACGACGACAGGGCGTTCTTCCCTTCCCAGAGCTGCTCACCATACCTTGCTCTACCCCTCCATTTCAACCCCCTAAACCCTCATGGGCTCGAAGCAATGTGCTTCAAAACGCCAGCCTGCACCGACATGTACTACTGGCCAAAGGAAGGCTGCCTGAAAAAAAAACTGGTGGAAATGAAAATGACAGCTCAGGCACTCCCACTCGACCAAAGTGATCACAACCATGAGCTCAGGCTTCCAAGACATCCCTTCCTGCTATTATTAGGATGGGGAGGAAGAGTCCTATGCCTATGTAAATGCAGAAGCCTGGGAACTCACTACAGCACACACGCACGGACCACAAGACATGCAAAATTGTTGCAAAGGCACACGGCCTCGATGTTGACTCACCCACACACAGCTATATGGCTGGCCGTGAATCACTTACAAGAGTACATATGTGCATATTCCTTTTGTGCCATCTCCTCTTTGTCCTCACATTATCATCATTGTCACCACCAGCATGCCACCCTCACCCCATCAACCGCTGCATGCCCTCACCCTCAATGCCCCTGCCTTCACCATGCACCGACGAGTCCCAATGCACAGCCGAAGAGCCCCGTACCATGCTGCCATCTTCGTTGCCATCGGACAGTGTTGCTACTGTACATTTCGGTATGCTTTTCTCCCCTTTTTACTAGACTCTCATTTTGTTCGTCAGAGATCTGCATGCCGCCTATGTGTCCATTTCCCAGCCTGCCGCCGTCTTCCCTCTCCCTTTCTACTTCCATGCCCCCTCACTCCTCTACCTCACATCTGCCATCCAAGTTCTCCAATCATCCCACCTGCAATTGCATTTGGCAGCACCATCAGCACCCAAGCGACCACCCACCAGCACTCTCCCTATCCCCCCTCCAGCCTCTCCTTTGCATCATCTCCCCCTCCTTGTGTCACGACTTGACCACACCCCTCATCACCACACCTGGCCTCGGCCATCCTTCACAAATTGCCACATGCCACTACCACAGCCGCTGGAGACCACAACTCAATACCTTGCGTTGTCCAGCTTTGGTCCCCTTCTCATGTCTAGATTTCCTTTCATATGCCTGTCTTTTGTGCTTTTCCTGTCCCTTAGCCTTAGTTCCACCTGTATCTGCTACCATCTTGAATAAAGTTGCCCTGTTGTTCCCTTATCATCTGTGTGAACCTGAGTGCAGTCGAATGAACAAATGTGTTCTTGTGTTCCTGCTAGGTGCTCCTCCTCTTTGGAGCTTCAGTCTTATGAAGTCATTCTGCATTCTTGGACACACTTCACTGCCCCATGGGCTCAGGTGTGCACTTCCTGGGGGGGCTCCTTCCTGGCACACGACCATGCTACTGTCACACAATATGAGGGGAAACGACATTGCACACCACAACGCTTGAGTCAAAAACCCTATGGGGCTGCCTCAAGACAGCCCATGGGTACAACATGAGGGAAAAATAATAGATATAGACCACAATTTTGAGTTGTAATTCATCTAATACACATGTGGAGGTGGCTTGAGTCCAGCTCCACCAATTCTCACTCAAATCTGATGAAAACAATGGGGCTGCCTAGCCTTCATTCAGGCGATTCAGGGACAATAAATTTTATGTGAATTGAAGCTGTTTTGAGGGAGATATTTGCCCCACACGTTTGAGAGGGTTTTCTGCGCCAATTTGGGTGGAATTCAAACTCTGCCAAGTGCGCTGAAAACAGCAATAATGTCTTTTATGAGGCATGGTGGTGAGACAGCAGTTGGCAGACAAGAGATGGCAGTGTGGGTTGGGAAGCAGGAGTGTGGGTGGCAAGCAAGAGTTTGTATCCATAAGCATAGAGGACATGACTGGTGCTGGAGCAGCTTGGAGGTGGCTAGCAATACAGCAGATGGGGCTGACATGTTGACATCTTCTGGCCATGGCATTGAGGTCATCTCCATAGCAAGTGGCAGCAGCACATGTGGATGGATGGCACATGAATGGACAGGGAAGGCAATGTGGAGGTGGTGTGTAGCATGATAATGTTGTTGGTGGGGGCTTCTCCTGCAGTGACAGTGTTGTGGCAGTTGTGGATTGTTCTGTGGGGTGGCATTTCTGGGCTCAGGTCCAAGGCCTTGGTCTTCTTGGGTGGTGCTGGTGGCATGAGGTGATGACGGTGCTTTGTTGCTGGTGTTGTCCATGACTGAGACTGATGCAGCAGGCACTGAGACAGTGGCTGGGGGTGTGACCAAGGAGATGGGCAAAGTGGGGTGATGGCAGAGATGGCAAAGTGGGGGTGATGCAGAGATGGACGGAGTGGGGGCGGTAGTGGGCAATGTGGGGGTGACAGCAGATGGCAGGACAGAGCAGTGGAGACTGACACAATGGAGACAGATATGACAGGGGCAGCAGAGTCAATGGGGTCAGCAGTAGTCAAGATGGGGGTGATGGTGGAGGCTGAAATGACAGCAGACAAGGTGATGGACAAGGCTGAGAGAATGGTGCCAACGGTTGGCTGAGCTGAGCCTGAGGTGGTAGGCGGTGCTAAGACATTGGTGGGTGAGGCTGGGGCTATGGGTGCAGCAGTGTGTGAGATGAGGATGGGGGTGGCAATGGGAGATGTAGAGGTGGTGGCTGGCAATGCCAGTGATATGATGGTTGATGGGCCTGAGGAATCTGGAGTTGAAGTGGCAGAGGGTGAGATTGGAATGGAGAGGGGCAACATGGAGGCAGTGGTTGCAGCTGGTGATACTACTGAGGGTGTGGGTGAGGTGGCAGTGGCAGGCATAGACATGATGGTGAGAGTGGGTGAAGCAGAGATGGCAGTGGTGGGAGTGATTAAGTTGATGATGGCAGGTGGGGAGATGGCAATGGCAACTGGTGGAGCAGAGACACTCAAGGGTGAGGTGACAATAGACAGGGTTGGAGGCATGGGAACCACAGGGATGATGGGAGCAGGTGATAATGGCCCTTTGTGGGCCTGTGAATCTGCACAGGTTTTCTCCCTTTTGATGTGTGTAATGTGCTTTCTTGGTCTACAGCCTTTTGTCATTGTCAGCCTCAGCCAGTTTGATGGTTTCAACATGGTACATCATCTCAAAAACCTTGTCTACATGTCACATGACCAACCTTGATATTTGTTTGATATTTGTTCTACTTTCTTTTTTTGGAAATATCAGTGTGGGGGAGAGTTGGGTCAGCTTGCTGTTGATCAAAGCACATGACCTTTGCAATTTGATTGCAATGTTTCCTTTCTTCTTTGATGAAACTTCCTCTTTGGTACATTCTCTAAGTTCACTTTTTTATCTTATCTACTGATAACATTGGCCTACTTTGGGCTGGTTTCCCGAAGGTCACATGGTGTCATAGTGAGGGAGAGGTACGGCGGTTATCTTTATTCAGGAGTGAACTTATTCATTGATTTCCATGGTTTCATAACCGACGGCCCAGCCCCACCGCGAACTCCGGTCGCGACGGCCCTGGAACCTCCTGTTCCGCCTCCTTTGCCCCTTTCGCTGCCTTCGCCTTCTTTGCCTCTCACTGCCTTCTTTGCATCTCTCTCTGCCTTCTTTGCATCTCTCTCTGCCTTCTTTGCATCTCTCTCTGCCTTCTTTGCCGCTCTCCTTGCCTTATTTTCCTCCACCTGTGCATTCTTTGCCAATTGCTTTTCCTTATTTTTCTTCCTCGATTCCAAATATCTTTGGTGTGTCTCATTCGCCAGGTGATCCAGCCTTCTCCGCTCCATGTCCTCCGCCAGCCTTCTCTCCTCTCTTTCCGTTTTCTCCCGTTCACTTCTCTGAGCCACGAAATCCTTATACGACCTAATCCCTAGCCGTGGCCGCTCCTTCCTATTCCCATGAGTCCCGAGCTGGGGGAGTTGTGGGTCGTTAGGCCTAGGATTCTCCCCCCCTTTTTTTGTCGTCGAACCCCGTACTAGGGACTCTGCAATGTAAAGGTCAACTTGAGGGATGCAGCGGGGCTTGAAGCTTGAAGAGTGGGCGCACCCAGGAAAACTTGAAGGAAGTGCGATTGACGGAGTGAGGGCTACAACGAGGCTAAAATAGTAAAAACAAAGGAAATGCGCATTGGACCTTTGAACGCGATGGTCGATTAAAAGTGAGGCAGTCGTGGAAGTCGTGATGAAAGTAGGGAAAGTGTCTTGGTGACCAGCGCCAAGTATGGAATGAAGAGGAAGACAGCTAGAACTGGAGAGTTCGGGTATGCCAGCATTTGTACCTCATTGGCGAGTCCCCTGTACGAGATC
>JAGFNK010000857.1:0-19782 GCA_025769875.1 Russula earlei | reverse complement strand
AACCGCGTCGATCGCAGAGCTTTGCCAAAAATGCCGGTTTGTACGGTGAACGCGTCGGGGCACTTCATCTCATAGCACCGAATAAGGAGACTGCGACCCGCGTCCGCAGTCAACTGTCTGTGCTGCAGCGGAGTGAGATATCGAATCCTCCGTCGTACGGTGCACGCGTGGTGAGTCGCGTTTGTCACTCATTCGGGTCGCTTTGCAACTGACGCGTTGGATGCCATCGCAAGATTGCGTTGATCCTGGGGAACCCGGAGCTGTTTGAGGAGTGGAAAGCGGATATTCGGACGATGGCCGATCGAATCATCGACATGCGCAAACGGCTGCATTCTCTGTTGACCAACGAGCTCAGGACGCCGGGAAACTGGGATCATATCGTGAATCAAATCGGAATGTTCAGGTGCGTAGGATACAGATCGAGAATCGAAACGGGGGGCAGTAAAGCTGACGGTGCGGCTGTCTGGCACCAGCTTCACTGGAATCTCTACGGCACAGTCGAAAGCGCTGATAGATGACGCGCACGTTTACTTGACCTCGAACGGTCGGATTTCGATGGCTGGGCTGAACAGCAAGAATCTTCGATATTTCGCGGAAGCCCTGGACCGAGTTGTACGGACCGTTTGAGACTACTGTTTGCGTTGAGCGCGTTGCGGTCAGAACAATACACATAATTGTGCATGAAACGAATGTGTGATAGAGTATCGACGACGACACGATGTGAACGCTACCGTGACTATCAACGTGAGGCGGCGTTCTCGGTTCTTGCATGCGCCCATCTGATGACCCCGTCACGGCCTGCTTGTCAGTTAGTATATGTCTACGTTTCCACGGTAACCTCTGCGTCGACTTTGATCATCCCATTGTGCAACGGTGGAGAGAACAAGACACGTGCATCAGTGCCATGGCGGCTCGCTCATCTTACTTATTGTTCTCCACCATCTGAGGGACAACAATGTACTTGCTTGCATTGTCCATATCCCAACCAGCAACGGACAGGCCCGTGAAAACGCCCCGTTTCCATTCCCACAGCCTTGTAGACCCTGCCGTTCTTTTGTTTATTCTATATAGCGGCTCTACTGGACGAAACCCCGCGAGGCGACCTGTCCCCTTTGGCGCCCCTGCGGGCTCGACGACCTTGACCTGCACGCGTGTGGTATATGGACACGACACAACTACCGTGATCGTCGATAATCAACTGCAGTGGCCAGCGGCGGCAGCGACTCGGGATGCCTCCGGTGTGGGTGGGCGTCTTCCTCTGTAACAACTATGGAACGTTGTTCGGCATCCTCCACTCTCTCATTCTTGTTGTTTTACGTGCGTGTGGTAAGGCAAGGTATTGTGCCGCGGGTCTGAGCAGCCTCGCTTGCTGCGGATGAAGTCCCAGTCCGGAGGACTTCCTCCCTCTCCTCCTGTTGTTTACGAGACGACCGGTAATCCCTCGTCCCCCACACAGAGCCTGTCTCGACAGAGTTGCGTCCTTCGTTCTCCTGCGCAGGGGAGTTCAGTTCAAAGGCCATGTTCGCGGTGTTCTTGTGCCGTTTTGTTCCTCCTTTGTGTTCTCTGTTCCAACCGGGAGAGCGTGTATGTGTGTTTGTGTTGTCTCACGTTTTGTTAACGTGCGGAGGCAGTGGCATCTATTCTATTATTTCCACATTTCAAACGGACCCTTCCTCCACACCCTTGGGCTGCAGAGATTCGTTCGACACGGAAAGACCCCATAAGGAGCCTCGCTTTATCACCTTTCTTGTCTTCCTCCACTTCACCTCCTGCGGTCTGTCCTGGCGCCAGGCCCTCCCTCCGGCTGTCCAAATTAATCCACTGGAGCAGCGAGGATGCCACCTCCCCAGTGGGATGTCCCCTCCCGGCTTTTGTTGATCAAAACTCCCTTCCTTCTCGTCCGATTCGTCTTTTTCTGTCAGTAAAAGCACGACATCGCTGCGCCTCGATAAATCTCACGTCGGGTTGATTCGTCTTCTAGGTCTACAGATTTATCTCAACCTGACTGCGCTGGTTTTCGCGATTTGGAATGTGGGTGCGAGCAAAGCGGCAGGAGCCCATGGTGCGTTCTCAGCCTCGATTCGTCCCGTGCTGGTGTTGACGATTGACTTTGGGACGGGTGGGTTCGACAGTCGACGGAGCGTCTGCCTTTGTCATTTTCAACAGTATCGCGACATCGCTGTGCATCTCTTCGTGCGTGCCCGCTTAGGCTCGCAGTCCATCTGCTTGTTCACGGCAGACCTGCAGGGCGTTGATGGACGTCAAAATTTCATCTTTCTCGACTTCGATGGTAGGGTTCGAGGGTATATGGACCGGCGTCTTTACGATGTTGCAAATAGGTACGAGGCTGGACATCTTCGCTCCTTTTCTGGCGCTGTTGCTGATGTGGGAGCTCTGGAACCAACTAATAGCGGCTAGCATCTTCGTCACGTTGACCGGACCTCCCGAATTCTGCGAGGCGAGGGCCCCTATTTCGGTCTGCTCCTCGATTACCATCCTCGTTCCTGTCACCTGGCTGGCCGCGACCTTGCGTGCGTGCCAAAACTTTTTCCCTCGCTCCGGCGTGCTGCTTCTAACGCACACCCCCTGTCCGTCCAGTGCTGGGTTACTTCATCGCGATATCGACCTTGTGCATCGCGCACGTCCGCTTGCACCCCGCGCTCTGGTTCACCTCCATCTATTCCGTCGTCTGGTTCGACGACGACGAGGAGGCGCACACGCGCTCCTCGGCTCCTCAACTCCCCCCGCTGGAGACCTCCGGCCCAACCCGGTTGTCCGTCCTCACCCGTCGCCACTCGACGACCTCGCTTCCTCGAGACGTGGAGAATCATCTCCTCCAACCTCCGGGCGGCCTCAATGTCGACAAGCCTCTGCCATCGCCCACGCCGTCGTCGAACGCTTGGTGGGGACGTCTTCTCCCCGGTCAGGCCGGAAGGGACCATCCCTTCGGATTCCGTCGCGCGAAAGGACCGGAGCTCAGGTGGTGGTCGAAGGAGGAGAACGACGATCGAGGAGCCGGCGGCGACGTCGGCGACAGCGACCCGCCCGAGTACCCTGGCTCGCGGCCGCAGTCGGCCGGCGACATGCGATTTCAGCCGTACCCGTCGATATCGCTGAACGAGGACGAGCCCATTCCGGTGGACAACCGGTCCGAGTGGCTGCGAGCGGGGCAGGTTTATGGAGTGTGAACACGCGCAGAGCGCGAGTCGAGATGATGATGGTGATGATGATGATGTCGATGCCCATGAACCGGTCATGACCGATTGACGTGTTTGCTTTAAGTGTAGCCGTACTCGTGTCCGCGACTCTTTAAAAAAAAATTGTACTGATAGTCCGATAGAGAGCTAATGTAAAATCCACATAGTACCGTACACGCGAATAGTAACAAGGTCCATCTTTCAACAAGCCCCGGGGAGGAGGAGGAGGAGGGGGGGGGGATGTTGTCAGCATACGTAGATCAAAGCAGGGTATCGACAATGACAATGACGACAACATCACACGAACGTGGTGGCTCGAGACTCCAGCTCAGTAACCGTGGCGCGAAGATCTTGATTCTCGTCGAGGGCCCGAGCGAGCGCGGAACGAGACTCTTCCAGTTCGCCTTTCACGCGCGCCAGTTCCTTGACGGTCTCTTCTTCGATCTCTCCGACGCCCACAGCGACGCCTGGTAGAGTCTTGGAGTCAGCGACGAGAAGAACAAAAAAAAAAAAAAATTTGAACGGAAGCGAAAAAAAAAAAAAAAAGAAAGAAGGAAGGAAGGAAGGGCCCGCGGCGGCGCTCACCTCCGGCCAGCTTCAGGAGGCGCCAGAGACGGAGGGTGATGAGGAGGCCGGCGAGCTCGCGCTCCTTGCCCTTGAGGACGACCTCGAGCACGAAGGTGGTCAGGATGATGAGGGCGTCGAAGAGGTGGAGGGCGGCGTGCGGGACGCGGCCGCGCGGGTCGTAGAACGTGGGCCCGAGCGACCAGAGCGAGAGCGGTATCTCGACCAGGAAGAACGTCGTGATCGCGGTCGAGAGCAGCGCGAGCGCTTCGAGCCAGTCCGGGGCTTCGGGGGGCGGGGGCGCCCCCGCGGGCTCGCAGTCCGAGGACAGGAGGGTGTACGCGAGATCGACGAGGACGCAGGCGGCGTCGATGACGGTCTGGCGGCGGTCACCGCGTCGTTGTGGTCGACGACGGTCAGACGGGGAACGGGACGACCACGGCGTGGAACGCCGCAAGGGAAGGACTGACGAGCGTGATGACGAGCTTGTGGGTGATCCTCGCCTCCAAGGCTTCGGCGACGCGGACGCGCCAGGTGGGGGGCGGACCCGTCTGCGCTTGGGACCCGTCTGCTTCTTCTTCTTCTTCTTCTTGAGCATAGGACGAGGGAAGCAGCGGTTCTTGCTCCGACGACATACCCGGCAAACGCTTTCTTGTCGAAGGTCACAGAACGCCTTTGAGTCTATCAAACACCAACCATTATCGGCCGGCCGCTCACGTGCTAACCGCAACTGAACACCCCCCCCCCCGTTGCGTCAAGGTTACCAGTGGCGACGACAATGTCTCAATCAATCCTAATGGGTGCGACTTTCGACCGCAATTACTCTCATCCAGCGACCCTAACGCCAGCGTGTAAGATCTTGCACCTTTACTAGGGCGACGGCCGACGGGTCGTTCATCGTTTCGTAGACGTGTGGTGAGTCGCCCCTCATAGCAACAACATGTGAGGCATTGCTTCCGGCCGACACCCGAAGCCTGTTTGCATGGACACAGCAACACACGCCCCCATGGTGAACGTATACAGTAGACCAGGGCCGACGGAGCCTGTTGCTCCCCGGGGTCCTCGCAATCACGGAAAACGCCGATGTCTGGTTTGGGAAATCATCATCTTTGGTGCGGGCTTGAACATCTTGTGGGAACGGTATTATTCTGGTTGACTGATACATGTACAGGTGATGCCGGCCATGTTTATACGTGATTGTATGCCGTAGGCCCATCGTTCTCCTTCGAGAGCTGGCTACCTTTGAATGATAATGCCGCCTGACCGTCTTCTCTCCTTGTGAATGAGTGTTTAACCTTGTAGAAACACGGGCGCCGGGGTTGCGGTAGAATGCGCCACCGACTTCCCATCTTCTGGAAGCGTGCCTACAAGGCAAGGCCTAGAAACACCAACTCGTCCTAGTCATCAATACCCGTCGACGTTTAGGCTATGCGGCCAAGGGGAAGGAGGATGAGGCTGGGGGTTCCCTTGTTGAGGCGGAGATCGCCCAACCGCCCAACATCATTCGCCGTCTTCGCCGTCACGACAGAGAGTGATCTGTATCGTAAAGTTCATCGCCCCGCCTGATTCCACCGCATATCCCGTCACATGACCCTGCGCGCGACCAATCCTACGCCGAATACGCTGACGAGACCCGCACAGCGCCCGCCATCTATTGGTCGTCACCCGTACCGGCGTCAATCCGTCAAAAAGGTTCTCACAGCCACAGCCGGTGGGTAGGGGCACCCAAAAGGACCCTTCCTGCGGAAGGCCAAACTTTGAACCCGGCTCACTTTCCTTTTCGTTCCCTCACACTGGCTGGCTCAGTTTTGCGCTTGAACTTGGCATCCGAACGTACGACGTACTTTCTGGATCCGAGGCGCGCGGTGTCGCCTTAGATTGTTTTCCTTCGTCCTTCGCCCCCTCTTTTTCATTTTCTATCCATGAATGCTTGGGCCATTTTTCGCAGGGCGAGGATAACTTTGTTCAGTGCGTCCCGGTCCTCCTCGTCCACCATTGACTTATCGAGCCGTCTCTGGCCGCAGCGTTCCTTGTTTTACTTTGCCTCGCATGGACCACCCTCTTCGCCGTCTTCCTAACCCATGAGTGGTCCCATTTCTCTCGTTTCCAAAGTGCGTCGATCTCAGCCATGAGCGTGCGTGCTCCCTCTTGACGTGCAAGACAGAGATTGTAGTCGTCGGCTTGCTGTCACTTTATGGATTCACCGCGATCCTCCTGTATTTGATGTGAGCGCCTCCGATCCTCGCAACGACGGCCCCCGTTCTAACGCCGCATCCAGGATTGTTGTACACTATCGTTTTTGGTGGGATGTTGCACGCGTGATTGCACTTCTTGTCATCCATACCGGTAGGCCGTCGACCACGAAACCCGAGATGTGGTTTAATCCGTGCCATAGGAAGCTCTCTGCTCTTCACCCTATACAGTCCTCGTTTTCCTTGCCAAGGCTTCGGTGAGTGCGCGCATTTCCTTTGCAAATAGCACCTTACTGAACCCCGACCCGAGGCACGGAAAAGGCGTGCAGAAAATTCGTCTTCACCATCCTCATCGGCTGCTGGGTTTTCTCTGGGATCGGTGAGATTCCCTCACCGCATGTGCGGCCAGCGATGCTGAGACATGTCACACGTACAGTTCTCTGTGTCGCAATCGCTCTTGGAATCATGGCTTTCATCCCTCGTCCGGTGGAGTCTTTGCCGGGGGGTGATGATGACGAAGATCCTTCGAGTCCTGGTTCGTTCAAGGCAGGCACCCCCTCCGAAGAACGGCAAATTTCGTTCTATTCCGTTGACTCGCGCACGGGGTTGGTTAGTTATCAGGACCAGGGTGATATTTCAGAGGAGTCACTCTCCCCAGACCACGACTTGACTCCCGTCAACGAGTCCGGTCATGCGACCGTTGTCGGGGAACCACCCCTCCTTTGGCAGGGCTTCCAGTCAAATTTGAGGCTCAGCAATGGTACCCCTCCGTATGATGCAGCGATGTCTATGAGGAACGCACCAGGAGAACGCACCAGCCTCGTTTCTGGACCCCAGCGTACTGACCCGTATATCCGTAACCCTTTCCGCGATCCCTCACTCGCACCAGCTTTTGTCCATTCGCCGGCGTCAATGGTTAAAACTGGCGTGGGAGGGGAAAAGCCCCCAGTGGCCCCTGCTCCCCTAGACCGAACGCACGAAGCCTTTTCGCCAATCTCTCTCCACGACCCACCACCCCTCGTGACCATACAACGTGAGCGCGCTACTGAATACACGCCAGTACTCGACTCCATTCTCAATCATTACTCTCGTCCAGCAGCCGTCGGGAATAACTCACAGTCGGAAGAGGCATCCCCTGGGCTCGCGCGAATGATCACGTCTGGCGCATTTTCACACCACTCGGCGGCTGCGAGCGTCCATTCGAAATGGGAAGCGTCGACACCCCACACGCTCCCTCCTCCGGTTCTCACGCCAGGCGCTGCGCGTTTCCAGCAGCCCAGTCGTGCATCTGGAGGCCTGAAGGAGCTTTCGTTGCTGCACAATCCACTGTTCGGTGCCGGGGGACCCAACGCCGCTCTCAAGCGCCAGGCATCCGACCCCACCAGAACGGTGCAACGTTTTGGCGGGAGCATGGCACCTCAGCCATTCGGCGGTCTCGGCGGTTTTGCTGTGCGGAGAGGTAGTGACACGCAGGTATTGGATAAAGCGCAGTGGCAGCGGCTTGTATTGAGTGCGGCAGCGAAGCCTTAAAGAGAGAGGTGAACGTCTACTCTCGCGGCTTTCTCTCTCTCGAACATGGACAGATGAGAGCCCGTCGGCTGCTATGTTGTAACCTGGCTTGCTAAGCCCTGTTTTTTTTTTTTTTTTTCTACCTTGTCCCCCTAGCATGATAATAATTCTATTTATGCGTAACGGTAGTTCCAGCTAAGCACCTTCAAGCGTTTGTATCTCCAATGCTTTCGACCTTCTGGTTAACGAATGCTGATCACCTGGAGTCTTGTCACACTGTATAGGACATTCCATTGAGGAGGATTGGGATCCAATGCCATTACAGTGTACAACACGTTCCATATAAGGACATCATTCAATTGCCCCTAGATATATGTTCAATTCAAAGGTTTCGTGAATATGTCGGCGTTATTGTCCTTCGTTCGTGTGGACCCTCGTGACTAAATGGAAAAGGTTCACTTGGTGGGAACAATCAGGCTCCATCTATGCTGACGATCATCAGTGAGCCGGCACGGCCCAGGATCACTTATGGCATCTCTGTACACGCATGCATTCTCGCACCAGGTGGCCTTTCGTCGTACTTTCCTCCACCACAGCCTAAAGCGTGCATCGCACCCCCTGGGGAACCTGAAAGCCTCAGCTACCATATCCCCGCTCCGGGCCCGTCCTTTCAGCGACCATGTAACATCCGGCAGAGTGATCACGGCGACCGCCGGTGTGGGCACTGGCCTTGCCAGCGCCGGTCTCGGACTTTCGTTCTACTACGCGAACCTGCGCAGGTTGAACTGCGAGCGTGAGTCCGTCGTCCCTCTCATGGCAACGAGAGCCCTTTTTTGATGATCGAGAAACTGGGGCGAATCTCAGAGGACGCGGACGCCCGTTCGAAGGAGGCCGCCGAGGGATTGGGACGGTCCGACCGCACGGCCGTCCCTCCCCCGCCGGAGTCCATCGTCAACATGCATGAGCTCACGTTCGGAACCGTCTCTGGCGTTTGCGCAGGGGTTTTCGTCAAGAAGGGCGCGAAGACGCTCGCGTGGTTCTTCGGTGGGATCTTCGTGTTGTTGCAGGTGAGCGCCGCATGCCTCGTCGGATTCCTTGTGAACGCGCTCATGCGGGTCCGACACACAGTATCTTGGCGCCACCTCGATCATCAAAGTAGATTGGACCAGGGCCGCCGCTCGCTTCGAGGGATTGTTTTATAGAATAGATATCGATGGGACGAGACGGCCACCCAATGTCTACTCGTTGTGCAGACGGCTAGTCGATTTCTTGACAGCCGATTTCCAGCCAAGGGCGTCTTTCATCGTAGGTTTTGCCCTGGGCTTGAGAATCGGGTAGTCGCTATAGGTTTTGTGTGTAAAATGGGATTAGATGGCTACTAGTCACGTGGCACTCTAGCGAGGTTTTTCGTCGCGGAGCAAATACAGCGACTGACAAGATACTCCATCATGGGGAGACGTGCTAAGAACAAACAAGGTGACCCCGAGTCTCTTCCAGAGCTCGCGGGGCCTTCCTCCCCCCAAAAGTCAGGGAAGCGTAAAGCAGACTCGAGCTTCGACCGGCCGACCCAGACCAGGTGCGTGCGCAAGGAGCAAGGGCCGCCCCCTCCTCTCACGAACGCAAACCGCCCGCAGATCGTTGTTTCAGGACAGCGACGCATCTTCAGATGATGCCTCGGACCACGACACGGATGACGCCTCGGACGAGGACGAGGACGAGGACGCGCCCATCACGGCGTCGAACTTTGCGGTGCGGTCTCGTGCGCTCGATGCCAAGGCCGCGCTCGACGCTCAGCTCGACGCGGAAGAGCTCCAAACGGCAGCCGAGGCCGACGCGGACGAATTCGAGGGCTTCGAAGACATGTCCGACGAGGAGGAGGAGGTGGACGCGCCCGGCGCCGGCGCGGAAGACGAAGGCGCCGTCGTGCTGCTGACGGCGGAGGAGCGCGCGGAAGAAAAGAGCTCCGGCGGCCCGGACGTGCGCGTCGTCCAAAGACGGATGCGCGAGTGCGTGAGGACGTTGAAGAGGTGGAAAGGAGAAGCCTCCGGGGCCAAGACGGGCAGGTTCGTGTCTCCTTCCAAACGCATATGACGATCACGGATCCGAAGCGTATCGGTTTTGACGACGGTTCGCGGGGTCTTTTTTTTGGGGGGGTGGGCGTCGTCGACTCTCCTGGGATAGGTCTCGCTTCGAATTCGTCGAACAGCTCGTGTCAGATATCGCTAGCTATTACGGGTACAACGACTTTCTGACGGGGAAGTTATTCCAGCTTTTTCCCGTGGCAGAGGCGCGTTCCTTCCAGCAGACTTTCCCGCGCGACATCATCCATTCTGACGAACTGGGACCCAGGCAATCGAGTTCTTCGATGCGAACGAGGTCCCTCGCCCGGTCACCATCCGGACGAACACTCTCCGCACGAGACGTCGAGATCTGGCGCAAGCGCTGATCGATCGCGGTGTTAATTTGGAGCCGATAGGCAAGTGGACCAACGTCGGGCTCCAAGTGTTTGAGAGCGGCGTGCCCATCGGTAAGCGACCGAGAACCACGCCCTGTATTCGTTTGCTGATTGATCCATCTCTCTCGCAGGTGCGACGCCAGAATACCTTGCCGGTCATTACATGCTCCAAGCCGCGTCGTCGTTTTTACCCGTGATCGCACTCTCGCCACAACCTCACGAGCGTGTGCTCGACATGGCGTCAGCGCCGGGGGGCAAAGCAACGCACATGGCCGCGCTCATGCAAAACACTGGGGTCATCTTTGCCAACGACGCCAACAAGGTTCGCACGAAGAGTCTAACAGCCAACGTACATCGGCTAGGGTGCAAAAATGTGGTGGTGTGTTCGTACGACGGACGCGAGTTTCCCAAGGTCATGGGTGGCTTCGATCGCGTTTTGCTGGACGCGCCGTGTAGCGGGACAGGCGTCATCAGCAAGGATGCGAGCGTCAAAATTAACAAAGTGCGTCACCGGGCGCCGAATTGTTGCGCCTCGACGCTGATCATAAATTCAATTGACTGTTGTGATTGCGTGACGACTCATAGACAGAGAGGGATTTCACGCTGCTGTCGCATCTACAGAAGCAACTCATCCTGTGTGCCATTGACAGCGTCAATCCAGCTTCGAAAACAGGCGGATACTTGGTCTATTCGACTTGTTCGGTTACCGTCGAAGAGAACGAAGCAGTTGTCGACTATGCGCTTCGAAAGCGCCCCAATGTTCATTTGGTGGACGCCGGGCTTGAATTTGGGCGCCCTGGATATCCTAGCTATCGTGGCAAATCGTTTCATGGAAGCATCAAGTTGACGCGACGGTTCTACCCTCATGTACACAACATGGATGGTTTCTTTGTGGCCAAATTCAGGGTCACGAAGCGTGCGAAGCGATCAAATGATGAGGAAGTCAAGCGAGCGAATGACATGTCGATGGACGAGGGAGTGATGGAGGAGGATGTCCGATTTGATGAAAGGGAAGACGAAGAATATATCCAAGGTACGTCCAGGGCGGAGAGAGAGTGCATCGCGGTTCTGGATTGGGACTGACAGGAACCTGACAGAGGCTAAACGGAGACGATTGAAGGCGAAAGGTGTCCGTGTGCCGCCGAGTCGGAGCCACACTGCGCCGTCTGCGATCAGTGGCTAATAAAAGAGCTTAGGGCGCATGAGTGATCTTGTGATGCAGCAGATTCGTGGTGCCGGTCCCGTGAGCTGAAATGGAACAGTAAGCCGGATTGTTTCTGATTGCCATAAGCAGGGAGAGATATGCTGTGAATTTGAAATCTCGGGACGTCATTTTATTTTCGAGTCAGATGGTGTTCGAGCGAGGACTGTTATCAAGGATGGCGGTGAAGCAAGGCAATACGAACAGTCAAGGACGATATCGATACCCGACAAGGGAAGAGGACGGGTACTTTCTAAATGCGATAGCCATGGCATGTTTATGAGGGCAGGACGGGAGGTGTTTGAACGGAGCATACAAAGGGACAAAGACGACTGGAGATAAGTGTGAAGTGTACTGACAGCATATCCTCGGCGGACGACAGAAACAGGCGTGTGAGAAGAATGGAGGACAGCGTGATAGCCGGATAAGCAAGGGTGACAGGCACATGGCTCACTCAGGAGTTCTGTATGATTGCGCGGGAGGATGCCCCTGGCGTGCAGAGTATGGGTATCATATTATGTGGGGGCAGTGCGGTCCACAACAATGGAGAGGACCTTGCCTTGACAAATGCACACACTATTCGCGAAGCCTTCCAACCAACCAAGCGGTATCGGTCGGTGGGGGCAACCAAAGTACGCGAACGCGTGATCGGGCGTTCTTCTTCCGACATTAGACATTATTCGTCGTCACCCTCCTCGCTCGTTTCCCTTTCTTTTGTTTTTTTCTCCATCACGCCTTTCTTCCGCGCTTTTTAAAAATTTATCCGAGGGCTGTCGTTGTGGTCTGATGAATGGCACGGGAGGGGGAATTTGTCAACGGAGGGGTGGAAGATAACCCAAAAAGGGCTACAGGGAAGGAATAGAGTTCTGGTCACCCGTTGTTTGGTTCTTGCGGGCGGAGCCAAACACGAATAAGAGGGGGGCGGAACTGGCTCAAGCGAACCTACCTCTCTCTTTCTCCTTTCTCCTCTCCTCTCTTCTCCAAGGGCCGACCTTCCCCTTCTCTCTCTCGTCTTTAATACCTCCCTGTTCGTACTCGCTTTACCTCCCTTCGTCGTCGCTCTTTTTCTTTTCTCACATCCGCCTGTTTAGTCTCTTTCATTGTAATGTCTGCCACCGAAGTTGCTGTCAATCCCGCTGCCCCCGTCGAGGAGGCTAAGCCCACCGACGCTGCCCCTGCTGCGGAGCCCTCCGCACCCGAGTCCTCGAAGGCTGAGGACACTGCGGCTCCTGTAAGACTTCTTTTTCTGTGTCACGTTTCTTCGTCCCTTACCTTGTTATGAAAGGAGGCCCCGAAAGCAGATGCGACTCAGGTGGGGGTTGCCGCCACTCTTATCTTCCTTCCATGCCAATGTCTCATTCTTTCCTGTCCACAGGACGGTGCCGCTCCTGCTTCTGGCACAGAACCTGCCTCCGAGGATGCCAAACCTGTACGTTGTTTCTTTTTTTTTCTTCTTCTTGTTCTCTTTCTTTTTTCTTTCTTTCTCTCTTCTTCCATGTTGATATCACATTACTCATTATTCGGCCCATCAGACCGAGGAGTCCCCCGCGGACACGAAGAAAGAAGATATCCCGAAGAGCCCGTCCCTCCTTTCGAAGCTTCTGGCTCCTTTCAAAACTGAGAAGAAGGCAAAGGGTCCAAAGAGCCCCAAGAAAGATAAGAAGGAAGATGCCAAGGCCGAAGCTTCTTCCTCCGAAGAGCAACCTAAGACCGACGACGCTCCAGCTGAAGGCTCTAAAGCCGAGGAGGCCACCACTGAGCCTCCCAAGGAGCCGTAAGTCATTTCATACTGCCAACTGACTCGTTCTCATTGGATTGATAGGGGCCCATCTGAACAACCAGCTGAGACTCCAGCGGAGCCGGCTGCCGAGGCACCCAAAGAGGAGGTGGTAGGTATAACCTCCTGGCTTTAGAAATTGAGGCTGATGGCTTCTTCACAGAAGGAGGAAAAGAAGGTTGAGAAGAAGGATGTCAGACAGACCGCTGCAAAGGTTGGGCGTCGGTTGTCTTCGCGGGTTGGCGAGCTTTTCAAGACCAGAAAGGCGGAGACTTCCACCCCGGCCAAGGTGGATGAGAACCCCCCGAAGATTGACGAGCCCGCTCCGGTTGCTCCTCTCGAGAACCCGGCTGTGGAGTCATCAGACGCTGCTCCCGCTCCTACGAGTGAACTCAAGGCGGAAGTCCCTCCCGCTGCCCCTGTGGTTGCCGCTGCAGCGTGAGAATATGGGGGTATTTTATCACTGAATGACTTTCATGATCGTGGCCTACGTTTTATCTTCTAAACATCTTTATGCCCTCTGGATATCCACGTCCATTCGCTTCTGATTCATTTCTGCTCAAATTTTGCATAGTCTACGTTCGGATCTCGTCCTGTCTCGGCCCATGCGTTCATGACATGTTCTAACTTGATCCGTCCCAATTCACTTCACTAATAGCGATCCTAGTTTCTATTTTGATACCCTCGTTTTCTCCCTTGCCATAGGGTCGTCGATGTTTCGTGCATTTCTTTGTAACTCAGTCATTCAAGACGCATGTTTCAAGGATTTTGTTGAAATTTTGGTCAACTTTGGTCTTCTGCTACCCGAGGTGATTATTAGTGCTGTCACAGCCAGGCTTGGCTCGGCCCGGTTCAGCTCAACAACGGCTTGGCCAGACTGGGTGAGCCGTTTGAGTTGAGCCGATTCGAACCGTCCCATTTGAGGCCATTTTTGAACTAAACCTCCCCTACTCAGGTTTGCTCAGTGGCGAAATGCAGCGTAAACTACTTTCATGGCCTGCTCGTCTATCAAAGTTACCCATGCATTGAGACTTATCATCAGCGATGGGCTAAGTGGCCACACCGTTTCCTTTCCGAGTCGACTCGAAATCACCCTCCTTCGAGATCAGCGACTGGTCTCGCGCCTGAAGCCACTCTTGGCCTTCTACGCGAGCACGCTGCGCGCTCAGTGACGTATGTCTCGTTAGTCCCGCTGACCAATCTCGTGCGGATGTTGTGGACGGGCGGTGCTTGTGTGCGCGAGCGAATTAGCCGCGTCGTGATCATTGGAGGCGCGCTCGACGTGCCCGGAGACGCGACACCTTCCGCCGAATGCGCCTGCTTCAATTTTCGCCAGTCTCGCTGACGGTCATCTGGGGGTGTCGCCCCAGTCAATTTCCTTGCGGAGCCCATAACGCGGTCGACGAAGCGCTGATATCCCCGACCGACGCGCTTGCCGCCCCCGCATACGCCTCCTCGATGTCGCATCCGCCGCACTTGCCCCCGTTCCGTGGCTACGCAACGCGGGGTCGACCCTGCGTTCGCGGCAGACGAGACCGTCCGTGCCCACGGCCAAGACACCCGGGTTACCCCACTTTTTGCCAGCGCCTTCCCAAGACGCACGCGCAGTGTGTTATGCGCGCCGTATGGCCGGGGACGCGACGGTGATTGCGGCCGTTCGGGCGGCGATCGCGCATCTGCCTGGGACTAGAAGGGGTTCGCACCCGGGCGGACCGCGCGCCGTCTACTCTTTCTGCGTCGGTAAAAACATCGTCGGTAAAAACATACAAAAGGCAGCTGACTAACCGCAACGTTGGATACATCTCCCGTCGCAACTGCCCACTTTCTGGGTGCAATGATGTCAACCACCTTTGTGGGGTTCCGGTCTGGGTAGAGCGCATTGTCAGGCTCGCCTACCAGGCCATCTGTCGCCCAGTTGAGGTGCAGATCTGCGTCAAAGTCGTACGGGTTCTCCGCGACCTTTTGGCGCAGAGATTCGATCGAACGGTATGTTATGGGCCCGTACGCTCCTCGTAGCCTCGGGAAATATCGTTGAGCGACTATGCGGCGCCCTTTGGTAGATTTTTATCGACGGGTTTGATCAAGAGACGAGAAGACATACCGCGCGATCACCCCCGAGACGCAGGGTCAAGTTCTGCAAGCGCGCTGCGGGAGCGTGGACGAGGACGTGAGCAAGGAACCGCGCGAGGTCTCCACGAGCAGTCCACGAAATCTTCGAATTGCCACCACCACCGACAGAGACCTCTTTCCACTTGCGCACATCGCGACGCACGACTCTGTCGTCCGGCACCCGGGGGTCTTGGTCAGGAGGACCGATTTCTCGCTCCCACCAGATGTCTCCAGGGCTTTGCAAAAGTATCTTGACTGCTGTAGTGAAGGCCACTTGGTGATCGAGATGCAAGCCGGGACGCTTGTATGTACACCTGAGATCAAGTTGTTGGGGCAGGGTCTGCATGATGAAGACGGAGAGGATGGCGACCGTAAGCCGGATGATGGCGCTACTCAGCGGCTGCGACTGCAGGCGATGCGTGGCCCTGGGCTGTTGGGCTGTTGGAAAGGCAGGTGGCGCGCATGATTCAGTGGCCAGCCAGACAGCACCCCATTCAATTCTTGGATAGTCATAGCCTTGATATCTCGTTATAAACACCACGCACTGACAAGCCCGACGCTCACACTGGAACAAATAACGGAGACATGGTGATACTAATGACCGAATTGTTTAAGACTCGTGCTGAGGAGCGCTAAAGACCAAATCGTCATCGTCGTTGAGAGGTACACTCAAGGGCCCCTCATTGCGTGTTGAATGAATGATGTTGTGGCTGCGGCACACTCTACGTGAGATCTTCCTGCGAGTAGGGTAGAAATTCACGCACCGCTTTAGGAGTTCATCTATACCCAACAACCCAGCTTCCCAGTCTACACGCACCCAGTTGTGTACAAGCTGGCCAGAATGATAGACGAGGACAGTTGGGAGCATGTCTGTATCCACGTCCTCCTCCTCCTCTTCCTCCTCGCTGAGCATATCAGGGACGGTAGGCTCATCTGTGTCACTGCCATATGGGTCATCTTCATCCGGTTCTGCAAACCTGGGTGAGGTACGTGACTTGGATAGATACGTTGACGAGGGAAGACGTGAATTTTTTGGCTTTGCGTTAGGATTCAGCGCGAATCCGATCACGGAGGCGCGACACCTAATGAACTTAGTGTCCGGATGGTCACGCGCCAAGCGGGAGAGTAGTTCGTTGATCGCATCGCATCTCTCAAGGGACTTATGGATGGTCAAGGGAAGCCAGGAAAGATGATAAGTTGCCCGTGCCAATCTAAACATAAAGGTGAACGCACGCACGGTGTCATAGATGTGCACCACCACCCACACGTTTCGATCTTCCTCCACCGCGGGGACAAACCCTTTTAACCCGACCTCGCGGAGATGACCGAACCTTCCCCGCTCCCGCCGCTCGAGACCGACACGCTCGTTTCGTTCTTCGAGAAAGGGTCATCCCTCCCATGTTCGCACGTTCCATTCGAGCGGCGAGCTCTGCCAGCTCTTCGGCCTTTCTAGAATTCTCGCGCGCCGCGGCTTCATTGCGGGTCGCGGATGACACCCTTCACGCCCGTTCGTCCGGGGCCCATGCCGATCGAGTCGACTTGTTGCGCGTGAGTGCCACCCTTTCCGTCCACCTGCCTGCTCCATGGCTTGTCAGAGGCGCCGCCACTTCCATTGCTTCCAGACGAATCGGAGCGTGCTGGTGAGGAAGAACGGCTCGGGTTTTGAAAGAGTTTACCGGAGAGAACGAGTTGTTCGAGGTGATCGCCGTTCTCCTCAAAGTATAAGAAAGCAGGCAGCTCAAAGTGATGACCGGAGACTTACCATGGTGTTGTCTTGTGATCAGATCCAGACGGGCAGGAATGGATAGGGTCAACTCCACCGATATCCTAAAAGTAGCAGCTGGCTGAAATTGACACAAAGCAGAGCGAATCATCGCCTTCGACACCACCCACCTGCCTCGATTTTAAATACCCGCTTTCCCTTGATTGAGCGGAGCAACGGAGGATTAATATTATTGTTGATCGAACGAAAGAGGACGGAAAAAAAAAAAAAAAAAAACTGGGCGCAAGCGTGTAAATCAATTACGTGGATTCGCACTGGGGCTGTTGAGTCCCACCCCACAAGGCTCCGCGCCGAATTCCAACCGACGCCCGCCGTGTCTGCGACCCCTCAGTCGTCACCATCTACGAACTCACGATCTGCACCACAAGTTGCAACATTGTGGAAACCGGGAATACCAATGACCCCGAACACGACATCGACAACAAATTTGAACGTTAACTTCGAACCGAGGGCAAGCACGGGCCCTGGTTCAACTGCAAATGCAAATGGTGCACTACTCCAGGAATCCGTTTAGAGGTCGGCATGGGATGTTAAAGTAGTAGGAGTGGGTTCGGTAATTGTGAGGACAGGGACTACTCTGATATCCATAAGACGGTGATAGCTGAGCCAGATAACACAACCCATTTAGAGAAATCTATAAATGTGGATTTGATTCATTGACGGTAACTCACTGAGCTGGTGGGAATGGAACAAGGACAGCCGGTTGAAGATTTACGCACCTTTCTTCATAGTCTGTAAGGTTGATGACTCAACGTACTTGTGTGTGATCCTGTGGGATGTAGTGCTTTGCTGCGTCGTTGTGTATCGGTATCGCCAGACGCTGCTGTTGTTGATGTTGTTGTTGCGTTGTTGTGCCTGCAGTGGTGTTGGCTTCATAGTGTTGAGGGGTGAGCTTGAAGGATGGCGGCATCGAGGCATTGGCGACGGAGTGAAGTGGTGGGCGGCGAGCCCGGGTGTGCTTAGCCGCAAAGTCCTTCTGCAAGTTGTTGCAAGCAAGTTCTGATAGGTATTCATGCCATTTCCGATCGTGCTCATGTGATCTTGAATCACCTCGTCTGCCAGCCAAAAGAACCTGCAAGGTTAAATGTCAACCCAAGTCTGATCGAGACGATTGTAAAGACAAGCGTCTGCTTGACCCTAGCGTCCTCATATTCTGCCACCATGTCCGAGCAGCGGTACACCTCCGTTGGCCAAGACATGAGCGAGTGCGATAAAAAGACTGTGACCTTCTTCGAGGCCGTGAGTTGATACTGGGCCCGTGAGCCGCTTCCCGTCTCGCGGGGTCTATAAGGCGATAATGAGCACCGTGGCAATCTCGAACGACGATGAAAGTGAGAGTGCTCACAGGAAGCCGTGATTTGCGAGGGTGTTGAGCGCCGGACATGGTGACCCTGAATCTCCGGCTTGTGGAGGATTGCCATTCATGTGAGTCGTGTTCGATGGCTGACGAGCTGCTTGCGTGTCGTGTGTGAGGGATGTAGGGGTGGTCATTTTGTAAGCGACACGGGTCGGTAATCGGTGTGGGGGGTTCGAGGGTGTGCGAGGACGGGTACAGATCCAGTTTCTGAGTGGTTGTCTAGGGCCCCTTTATCAAGGCCAAATTTGCCGTGGCGCCGTCCAACAAGAAGCCAGACCTTGTGACGCCCATCAAACTCCCCCCCAGCTCAAACATCAGCCGCATCGAGTGGAGCAAGCGAAGGCACAGTCGGGCTTGCCGGGAGGGAGTGGGAGATAGTACTGCAGCCCCGTAACCCACAAGGCAGCATCAGTGAATGTGTGTCCGGAGACATTTGTACACGACAATCGCTATTTTGTTGTTCATGAGTATTCCGGACTCGAGTCCAGAGACTTGGAAAAATTTTGTCAGGACCAACCCGAACTATTCAACGTGGGTGTAAAACGTGCAATGATGAACGCGAGGATTTGTATCTCGACCATAGCCACGACTTTATTTATTTAATTTAATTTTTTTTTCCCAATTACATGTGCTTGTGTGTCATCTTTTTTAACTGGCTTCACTTTTGGCTTGTTCACAAGCGAAAAGTGCCTAAAGCCTGCAAGAATTTTGTGATCCTGATGCGTCGCTGTCTCGACATGAGTACTGCTACAAGTAAAATAAAATATATATCCTTTTCTTGCTAACCATTGTTACCACTTGTGGTCCACTTGAGCAAGATCTTTAGAGCAAGTAACACGTGCCTTAAGGCCCGAGTCCATGATTCCTCTTGGTTGAATTGTAACTTCACCGACGAGTCTCCAATCTTGTCCTTGATGATCCTGCATCGATAGTCTTAGGGATATTCGACGTCTCGACAGAACACTCACGCGTGTGGGAATTCGACGGTTGCATCCTGCGACTTGACCCAGTCCATGATTTGTTTTAAGCATTCAACACGGCCACCATCGCCGAGTTGAACCGTCGATTATACAAAAATCGGCCAAGATAGAGATCACCGGATCCATACAATTCATAAGTGGCCTTATCGCCGGTAATTTTTCTATGCGAGAAAATGATCCCATCGGGACCAAGCGGTAACTGTATGGAACGTGAGCCGACACTAACGGGTGGCGTTTGATGAAACGCACTTCTCGAATGTGAAACCCAACTTTCGGGCAATGGTATATAATAAGAAAGTGTTTGTCCCCATGCAGCATTGATTTCAGCCCATTCGACCTAATCCAGCCTCGTCGCTTCAAAGCGTAGTGAGGATGGGACGAAAGTTTGACGCACTGGAACGCCTGGACTCTGCCGAGGCGAAGATTGTTGATAGTTCCAAAGACGCCATCGTGCCCGATGCAGAATGTCATTGTACACGTTCGTGCGCTCCAGCCGTTCTAGGGTAGCAGAGTCTGAGGCGTACGTTGCGCGGAGCGACGCCAGATAAGAACTCTGCTCCGCCGACTTGAGCATGTGAGAATTATATGATCGCCAAAATCTGCGCATAGTAAAAGGATATTTTGAGTACGACGAAAAAAGATGCATAAGACGTACTCT
>JAGFNK010000856.1:0-19795 GCA_025769875.1 Russula earlei | reverse complement strand
CTAGCCCCTCGACGCTACGGACCATTCAAAGTCACCACTGCCTATCCAGTAAACGTTCGCCTCGAACTACCAAAGTCTTGGAAAATACACCCAGTTTTTCACCACTCCCTGATCAAACCTTATAAAGAAACCGCTGCCCATGGCCCTAACTTCTCAAACCCACCACCGGTATTAATCGAAGGAGAAGAGCAATACGAAGTGGAACAGATCTTAAACTCTCGACTCTCCCCGAACCGCAAAGGGATTCAATACTTAGTTAAATGGAAAGGGTACACTGCTGCAGAAAATACTTGGGAACCAGCCTCTAACCTATCAAGAGCGCAATCACTTGTCAAAGACTTCCATCGGAAATATCCGAAAGCGCTTAAAACAATTCCCACCAGGAGTAACCCCTAAAACAATAACTCTCATCATGACCTCTGTCGACGATTACCTTTATCCTTGTTACCAACGAACTTTTCAAAGAACCCCTGCGATCACATGCACTCAATCGACCACAGCTATCCCCAAAGCAATCCATAGAACAAGAAGGAATTCCCCACGAACAAACAGACTTCGACTTTTCTTATGCAAACTACTCCACCTTCCAAAGAAACAAATCCCTACCGTTGCAGGAGCAACAAGTCTATAAAGAGGGGATGAATGTTACGAACCGAGGCCAGGCCCTGACTGTAGATGGTCCTATTTCACTCAAGAGAGACCTCTCTCATTTTGCATTACCAACTCCCTTCCGTTTTCTGCGCTATCCCCCCTGCAGTGCAAGATATCGCTATTGCAAAGGCACTATAACACGACCAGACACCCGTTTCCTAATCGGGTAATCATCGCGTGGCAGCCACATGGCCACCCAGCCACCAAGGACCCGAAACAGCGGCACAAACTCTTAGAAACTGTTGCATAAATCATCTGACATCATCCAGGCTCCAATGACATCATAGCTGACTGAGCGACTCCACAATGACCTCATAGGCTCACTAAGCACTCCACAGTGACATCATTATGATGTCATCGCTCCACAATGATCAGTAATGCGCTCAGTAAGCCTGAAACTTGACACAAGCAAGTTTATGCCTCTGTAGTCCTATTGGATGGTACCAAAGAGTCTAGAATAGTCACAAGTCTTTGTAATCGACCCTGTACACTGTATATAAGCCCCAATGAAGCATGGCAGTCGTCAGACTGTCCATTTGTGATACTCTCATCTTCCTGGGTACTCCCCCACGACCGCTCAGTCTAAAGATTCCCCTCGCTTCCAAGGTACTCTTCAACGACCGCCTTGTTTAAAGTCCCCTCGCTACACTGGCCTCCAGCCTTCGCCTTTGTCTCTTGCAACACCTACCAGTCCCCATCTGGTACCTCCTCGTCGTTTGGCTCGTCCTCTTGTTCAACGCCGCCTTCGCCGCGTATCATCTGTTCCGACCCTTGCCCACCTGCTCCTGAGTCCTTAGTGATCAGCAGTACGTGTCTTGACACTGAGAGTGGACGCGGTGGACCAATGAATTGTCCCAATAATGCTAAGTGATGATGGCGTAAACGGTATGGCGGAGTGTGTGGAACTGGCTGTATAAGTGGGGTAAGGTCGAGTGAGTGTGGTGTGAGGGAATCTAATGGGGTTTCCAGAGGTGCGGAACGAAGTGCCGACGATCCGGTTTATGTGAAAGTAAGGCAGAGAATGTCACCGGTCCTGTAGGGACCAAGAGTTGTGCAGGCGGAGCAGTGTCTGTAACATGTCCCCTGGCTATGCAGTATGCGCTTGTCGCGCGATAAGATTACGATGGTCAGGCGTGTAGACATACGCCCTACATCTAAAGAAGGCGGAATTGTGAGACGACCGGAGTCAGTCCGTCCGTTCACAGTGTATGAAGTGTGTGTGCACAGAGAATGCGTGATGGAGTCCGATCATTAGTATGGACGGCAGCGTTAGTACTAAGCTCCAGAACCCGAGGCTAAGACCAGCGCCGTGCAACTTTGAGCGCGTGTTGTCTTCAAGGGTCCGATTCCATCTATCCGGCACTCCATTCTCCTGTGGTGAATCTAGCATTGTTAATCTATGTTTGATCCCTCCATGAACTGATAAGTATGTGAGCGCGCGTTGCCTCAATAGCTAGCGCCTTGACTTGATCTCGCGTGCAGCAGATCGGCTAAGGTGCTGTAGATAATCTGTAGCCGAGGATCCGATCGCTAAGGGGAAGCCCAGAAAAGAAGCGTTCGGTTGCTGAGTGTATACTTCGGACAAGATAACTGATCGCGATCCGTAAAGCCAAGCGAGATCCGAGTATCGGAATCACTGTGATAGATTAACACGCGGTGGAAACATATGTCCCATGCGCTGATGCTGGATGTGGAATGATAGGACACTTCTTTGCGCGTGTAGAGCTGGAGTTATGAAGTTAATACACAATAGATTGTTCTCCAGCCAGCTGTGCGCGATCTTCCGATCTTTGATGTGTAAATTTGAACACCCCTCTTGAGTGTAAGTGATGCATCCCCCGTTCCGAAGTAGCGCGCGCACTGTGTAGTCGCATGCATCGGCCTTCGGTACATGTAGAATGTCTATGAGGGTTAATAAGGATATCTCCAAGGCCTTCCGGCCGGCAGGACGGATATCAATCCAGTCCAGATCTGTCTGATGACTGCAAGACCTCCCAGAGTAACGCATGGAGGCCGGAGCACAATAAATGAAGTCGGGAGTCCGGAACGGACTAATGTAATGGGTAGCTCCGTGGTCGATCAAGATCTAGCCGCCGCGTAAAGGGAAACCCGAATCTCATCTTCATCGGATGTCCGACACCTCGGTGATAGTGCAGTAGTGCCCACTATGTACGCGCTGACGTTCCTGTCAGTGCCTGTCACTTTTGTATTCATTGCCTTCTCCTTCCGGTAGTCCAGACTGCGTGCCCAAGTTGATTGCAATAGCAGCATTGTATTTTGGATGTAGTGTTGTGTGTCTTTACCGGAATGACTGTATTTTGTGAGGCAGAGAGGCCGGCCTGATGACCATCTTCATTACTGATCCGTACTGGATCATGTGTGGAAAGGTCCATCGGAGCGCCGGAGGCTAGAATTTGTCGACGCGACAGCCGAGTAAGCGTCGGGTAACGTTTAGATAGATAAGGAGGTCAAATGGAGATTCGATATGAATAAATGGTTATATTGGAGAGTGATCCATGCATCGTTTGTTGCAATCACGGGAACGTCTGATGTGTGTCGTCTAACGTCTAGGAATGTGCGTGTAAGGGATGCCCATGTGTAGAACACTTGACATTGATCTGACGCCGCTGTATGCGCGTTTGAGTTCCTCCCACTTGAGCTTGCAAGTATACAATTTGATGTCATTTTTGTTACTGCCAATGTGACCTTCTGAATGTATATTTCAAGAGCGCATGTGTCTAAAAGTGTTCTCCCTCAGCGTCCTAAGAAGTATTGCTGGAGGGGCTATCATCTGTAACTGTAATGCGATGCACGATAATTATTCAGGATGTGGGTTAATGGCCAGTAAGCGAGATGACCAAGCGAGTGATCGAGATCGAGGAGGGAACGTAAACATTAGGCGAGGGTGCCGTGGGTAAACTTTAGGTAATTGCGAATTGCCAACCCGGGCTAATGGAGCAGTTGTTGCCGGATTATTGAAGATCAAATCAGTACCCCTGACGCGTGATAGATAACGCGCGCGTCAATCCTTCGGCTCCAGGGACCGAGGGAGTAGGGTGTCGTCTGATAACAGAGGCTTGTGAAGAGGGAAAAAAAAATGGTAAGCTTGTGTGTGAATCTTCGACTTTGGAATTTAGACACGGTCAGGGCCCATAACCTGTTGAAGCAGATGGGCGCAGGTTATGATAAGAGTGATAAGATCCTTAAGATCTATCAAAAGATATTTCAGTATTGTGTAAGACAAGACTATAATTCAGTAATACCTATCAAAAGATATCTACAACGTGTGATTAGATGCGAGAGATAAGATAGGAAACAGTAAGTACTCACTTCAGTATTGTGTAAGACAAGACTGAAGTGATCTATCGAAATACGACGCTCTTAAGTACTCCAGAGCGTCTCTAAGTACACTGCAGGTAGCTACCATCAATAAGAAACAAAGATCATACAAGGATCAGTCATTAGTAGCTACCGATTGTCATCAATTAACTTATCATTGTAAGTAACGCAGATCTCAGCATATGAGCTGAGCCGGACTGCGTGATCTGACGCGTCATGCGCCTGAGCTAAGCCGGTGATGCCCGGTCTGTGTAACCGACGCGTCAATGCGTCTGAGCTGTGATTACATCACAATGTCCCAGGGTAGTGGTAACACACCAAATCAATGATAATCTCAACAACTGAGCATGCTCAGTCATGCTCGGTAAGCTGCTGAGTAAGAAGGCTTCTCTTGATGAGTAAGAGCCTTCCTTGTCCACGTGTTCACTGTTTTAGTACACGTGCAAACACCTGATTCATTTTCTGTTAGTTAGTTTAGAGCTGGTCATTTGAGGACTTGTAGTCTGGTTAGGGAGTAGTGTTATCTTGTAAGGCCCTTATATAGTTCTATTAGGGTCCTTAGAGTCGACCCTAATACTTCTATTAAGGTCCTTAGTATTGCCTTATAGTTCATTCTATAGTTATTAGAGCTGGTCTAATAACACATTGTAGGGCCTTTGATACTAGGTTAGTGCCTATTGTAGGGCTCCTAGAGTTGTTCCCAAGGGTCCTTAGGAAGGCCCTAATACTGTCCTTTGTTGCTAGAAGGGTTGCTTTTAAGTGGGGCTTGCTGTATGTCGATTGTGCCAAGAATTGCTCGCGCAACAATGCACGCGCGATATTGTGGACACCTCTACTCACCCCTTTTGCTTGTGTGAACAGGGTGACACCATAGAGGCTGGGTTTCCTCCTATAAGGAAGGGTCCTTCAAGGGCCCTCTCCGGAGAATGGTTCATGACAAAGCGGGAATCATGGTTGGAGATAATTTTAGAGGGAACTTCTGTCCATGGGAAGGTGTATCGTAAAAACAGTTTAGCCATTTTCAGGGCTCCCATGTCTTTATGGCAAGGTATGAATATAGCTGCTTTAGTGGAGTCATGGTCGGTAATGGTCATAATGGCATTGCTTCCTTCTGATGATGGGAGGTCAACAATCCAATCAATGGCCATAGTCTGGAAGGGTTTCTGAAATTCCGGAGGAATGAGGGTAAACTGGGGGGTGAGTTGGGTGTGTGGAAGATTTGTTGGCTTGACAGGTGGCACACCCTTGAATGTAGTCCCAGGATGAAGTAGGCCATTTTTGGCCACCAGAAGGATTCTTGGATCGAGTACAAGGTTCAGGTGTTTCCTGTATGTCCACCAAGGGATACTGTCATGGTAGGTGTGTAAGATCTTTTGTAGAAGGGGTTCCTGATATGGTACCACCAATTTCCCAGTCTTTGAATAGTGTGCCTTCTTCCTCTTGAAGACCATGTTTGACCTTCCACATGAGGAGGTCCAATTTTTGGTTCCTTTGTTTGGTTAGGACTTGGGTATAGAGGTCCTCAGTGTGAAGCGTGCGAATGAAAAGTTTATCAGGGAGTGCCATGATGTTCTGGTTATCTCCTGATCCATCATTATGGTCAGGTCATCGTGAAAGAGCATCTGCGTGATTGGAAGTTCTGGGTTTGTGGTGGATTTCAAAATGGTAGTCTGCCAATGTGGAAATGTAACCCATGATCCTTTGATTGATTTTGTGGGGGAGTTGGTAGTGGGCAAGGTTGGCATGATCGGTAAAAATTTTGATGGGGTGTCTTGTTCCGACCAATAGGTATTCGCCAATGTTGGAGTGTGAGGACCAAGGCTAGGAACTCTCTATCCCAAACTGGGTAGTTCCTTTCTGCTTTGTTGAATGTGTGTGACATATTACCAATCATCTTCCTTTTTCCTCTTGGGTCCTTCTGAAATAGAATTGCTCCGGTGGCTGAATTGTGAGGCGTCGGTTTCTAATTCATATGGGAGGTCAGGGTTGGCAGTGTAGAGTTCAGGGTCATCGCAGTGTTGAGATCAGCACTGGCCTGAGCCCCAGGTGCTGTTGTGATGCAATCAAAACTCTGATGCAGTTGACGCGTTGGATCACCCGGACCTGGCATTACCAGGCTTCAGCTCATACGCTGCAGCACTGTGTTAGAGACATTGATTAGAATGATTTCGGACAATCAGGTAGCTAGTTACCACTGATCCTCGGACATACTTAGTGATCCATAATGGTAGTTCAGCTGCACTGCACTTAGTGGCAGTCTCAGGTACTTAAGAACGCCACAAAGCACATAGATCACTTCAGTTTTGTATCAACTAAACTGAAGTGAGTACTTAGTCTATGATATCTTATTGCTCTGTACTGATAATGCGTTGTAGCTATTGTCTGATAGGTACACTATTTATATCAGTTTTGTATCAACTAAACTGAACTATTGTCTGATAGATCTGCCTGCGATCTTATCATCTGCTGCTATCTAATCACACACACTGCTGCATTTTCAACAGGTTATGGGCCCTGCCTGTATCTAAAGTCCACAGAGATCACCACACATGTTATTCCTATAACACCTCCCTTCCCCACAAACCTCTGTTATCAGACGACATCTTACTCCCTTGGTCCCTGGAGCCAAAGGATTGAGCACACGCGCAGTTACATCACACATCAAAGATACTGATTTGATCTCTAATTGATCCGGCTATAATTGCTCCGCTGGTCCGGATTGGCAATTCTCCCTATTACCTAACATTTCCAAATGACACTCCCCCCCATCTTTATGCAACCTGCCGGAATCTTGAATGGAGATCTTGGGCTGCAGCTAATTGGCCACTTTGGTCAAAGCGCTTTGAAGCTATCACCAAGATGAATGGCTTCAATTGTCACTTAACTGATACCAAACCTTCTGGCGATGCCAACTGGGATGCTGAAGAATTGGCACTAGAAGGCGTCTTTGATCTTTACATTCAGCCGGACATACTAGTCCAGATAAGTGATTCCAAATTCAGTACTTGCAAACTCAAGTGGGACGAACTCAAACGCATCAGCAGTGGCATCGGATCTATGTCCACATTCAACACATGGACTGCACTCTCTGCTACATCCTTGGACGACACAAGTCCCATGATCCCGCAGCTACAGAAACTAAATGATGCGTGAATCAATCTCCAAAACAACAAATACATCATTCCCGATGGCCTCTACAGTCTTACCATTCTCTGAGCTTTACCCGAAGCTTACTTGGGTCTAGCGCAAACTATCTTAGCCAGTGGCAATCCCGCCGATCTTAATCCCCAGACAATCCAAGATCGGATCCTCAATGAGGAAAGTCGCCGGGCCAGTTCCTCCATGTCTCTTAACAAAGTCGCTCTGGTCAAAAAGGACAAAGACAAGCCCAAAAAAAAATGCTATTATTGTCAGAAACTTGGACACAAGTCTCCGGAGTGCAGAAAGAAGAAAAAGAATGAGGAGAAGGCAAAGAAAGAGTCGGAGACCAGTGCAGGAACTAACAGAAAGGTCAACGTGCACATAGTAGAGACTAGCGCTACTATTACAGAGGTCTCGGATGATGAAAATGATATTCAAATTTCCCTTTACATGGTGGCTAGATCCCACTGGATGATTGACTCCAGAGCAACCCATCATATTAGTCCGTCCCAGACTGACTTTGTCACCTACGCTCCGGCCTCCAGGTCAGTCAATCTTGGAGGTCATGCAATCATCAAGCAGATTGGGACCAGATCAGTGTCTGTCCTACCGCCTGGAGGAAATGGAGATATTCAATTGACCCTCACAGATGTTATGCATGTTCTGGAGGCCGACACATGTTACTTCTCAGTCAGTGCACTGCTCTGGAAGGGGGGACACATCACATTTACTCAAAAGGAGTGTCAAATCTACATCAAAGATTGGAAGATCACACAAGGATACCTGGAGCACAATCTATTCTACATTGATTTCTCATCTCCAGCTCTCCACACACAATCAGGTGTATTACCACTTCACATCTGGCATCAGCACATGGGACATATGTCCCACTGCATGTTAATCACTCACAGCAATTCTGTTAATGGAATCTCGCTTAACACCAAGGATTGCGATCACTCCCCTTGCCAGGGGTGTGAACTTGGCAAACAGACACGACTACCTTTCTCGGCCTCCCCTAAGCGATCGGACCGTCAGCTCCAAATCATCCATACTGACTTAGCCGGTCCGATGCAGGTCTGGTCTATCCAAGGCGCCAACTACTGGGCAACGTTCATTGATGACTACTCTTGCTATGGAGTAGTGTACTTCCTCAAATCTAAAGATCAGTGTGCCAATGTGTTTAAGAAATATCTTGCGTGGTCAGAAAATCAGACTCGCAATAAAATCAAAGCATTGCACTCAGATCGCGGAGGGGAGTACTTGTCGGGCACACTCAGATCAGTCTTAGATCAACGGGGGATCGAACACAGATTAACAATACCAGGTTCGCCACAACAGAACAGAGTTGCTGAACAATGGAACCAAACCCTTGAAGATAAGATGCGCACCATGATTCACGCTGCTGGTCTCAGTCTTGGGTTCTGGGAGCTTGCTACTGACGCAGCTGTTCACATTCACAATTGGACTCCTACTCGTGTTCTTAATTGGCACACACCTCATACATTATGGATGGACGGTCACATTCCGGATGTCTCCTACTTCCACGTCTTCGGATGTAAGGCGTATGTACACACACCTGCCAACAAATGGAAGAAGCTTGATCCGAGATTGGTCGAGATGATCTTTGTTGGGTATGAGTCTGGGTCTAAGGGTTATTGACTCTGGAATCAATCTACCCAAAAGTTATTTTTATCATGCAATGTCATCTTCAATGAGCATATACTACCAGCCAGGGGAGATGCTAGTGTCGCTCCTCCTCCGGTGCAATCCTTGGTCTCTTTAGGACCGGAGATACTCACTGTCCCTTATCCTTATCAACCGGAAGCACGCGTGCCTAGTCCCGCACCTCCGGAAACCCCACTAAATCCCGATACACCAAATTCACTTTATCATACCCCTTCCACTCAGCCTGTTCTGCATACTCCACCATGCCACATGCAGCCTGTGCGCCAAGTTCATCTGCGCCAGCCTCACTCGGCCTTACCAGGACCGTCCTTTGGTCCACTGCGTCCACCCTCCCCTAGACGTCTTTGGTCTAATCCGTGTCCTAATCCTAGATTTGTTACTACTAATGCAGATGCGGGGGGGCGCCTATCACATATGGCACTCTTAGCGATGGCAGAAGCGATCACTCTGGCTACGTTTCGGGAAGCCATGTCATCGGAATCTGCCAATGAATGGAGAGCCACATGTCAATATGAAATCGACGCGCTCGCTAAAAATGGTACCTGGGATCTTGTTGATCTACTGCCAGGCCGTAAGGCCATCAGATCAAGATGGGTGTTTGCACGCAAATCTGATGGCAGATTTCACGCACGTTTGGTCGCAAAGGGGTTCACCCAAGTAGAGGGAATTGATTATGATGAAACCTTCTCACCAGTTGCCAGGTTTGAGTCTTTGAGACTGCTACTAGCATTGGCCGCGCTGGAAAATTGGGAGATCCACCAAATGGACATCAAGTTGGTGTTCCTCAATGGCACACTGGAGGAAGAGATCTACATGGAGCAACCTCAAGGTTTCATCACTCCAAACCAGGAAGACAAAGTCTGTCACTTAAAGAAGGCACTCTATGGCCTCAAACAAGCCTTGCACGCATGGAACTTGCACTTCCATGGAGTGCTCACTGGACTCAGCTTCACGCGCACACACTCAGACACTGGAGTTTATCATCGCCAAGACGTGGGGGGGACCATAATCATTATCCTCTATGTCGATGATGTCACCATCTTAGGCAATTCACTCCCACTGATTGCAGATATTAAGAGATCATTGTCCACGCGCTATGAGATGACTGATCTAGGTGAGATTGAGTCCTATCTTGGGATTCGCGTCACGTGTGATTGCTTGGCTAAGCGGCTAGACATTGATCAATCTAGATACATCTCGGAGATTGTCAATTGCTTCGGGATGGTGGATTCCAATCCAGTCCGCACTCCGCTGCCCTCCGGGGCAGATGTCCACCTGGTCAAGCACTCTGGAAAGGCAATGCCTGACAAAATAAAACACTTTCAATGTATTATTGGCAGCCTTCTCTATGTGCAGATCGGGACAAGACCAGACATATCATTTGCAGTCTCTCGACTCGCCCAATACTCATCTAATCCCTCATCACAACATCTACACCTTGCTAAATATGTGCTATCTTATCTTAACAGCACTTTAGATCTTAAGCTGCGTTATGATGGCGCACGTGATAGCGGACTACACGGGTTCTCCGACTCTAGCCTTGGAGACAATGCAGATGACTTTTGTTCCACCTCGGGCTATGTCTTCCTACTATCTAGTGCTGCGATCTCTTGGTCATCCGGCAAACAGAAGACTGTTGCCCAAAGTACCACTCAAGCCGAATATATGGCATTAGCCAACGCAGCTAATCAAGCTGTGTGGTATCAGAGCTTCTTCTCTGAGATCAGGCTACCAAATCTCCGATCTGATTCCAATACATGGTGATAACAAAGGCTGCAGTTGATCTTGCTGCTCAACCCAGTCACCGGAAGACGATCAAAACATATCCCTATCAAGCATCACACCATTCGCCAATATATTGAAGATGGACTGGTCACACTGATCCGTACACCTACAGGAGAGATGCTTGCTGATGGCCTCACCAAGCTGCTTGCTCACTGCATTGCTTTGGGCCTTTCGTCAATGGTTTAGGTCTCCTTTGATCTGACCTACCGACTGTCCTAATCACAGGGGGAATGTTGAGATCAGCACTGGCCTGAGCCCCAGGTGCGTTGTGATGCAATCACAACTCTGATGCGTTGACGTGTCGGATCACCTGGACCTGGGCATTACCGGCCTTCAGCTCATACACTGCAGCACGCATTAGAGACATTGATTAGATGATTTCGGACAATCAGTAGCTAGTTACCACTGATCCTCGGACATACTTAGTGATCCATAATGGTAGTTAGCTGCACTGCACTTAGTGGCGGTCTCAGGTACTTAAGAACACCACAAAGCACGTAGATCACTTCAGTTTTGTATCGACTAAACTGAAGTGAGTACTTAGTCTATGATATCTTATCACTCTGTACTGATAACATGTTGTAGCTATTGTCTGATAGGTACATTATTTATATCAGTTTTGTATCAACTAAACTGAACTATTGTCTGATAGATCTGCCTGCGATCTTATCATCTGCTGCTATCTAATCACACACACTGCACATTTTCAACACTGCAGACTGCCAATATCAGAGTTTCTAGGGCTGAGGTCGCTTCTGGGGTCCAGAGGAAGGGGGTTCCTTTCTTGATTGTGGAAAAAATAGGGTGAGCTATTTTAGTGAAATCTTGGATAAACGGTCATTGGTAGTTGAGGGCACCCATGATTTGTTGTACTTGTTTCAGGTTATTGGGGGGACTTAGCCAGTTTTTGAGGCTGTCCATTTTGACTGGGTCGATCTTGAGGGTTCCTTGGTTGATTCAAAAGCCCAGGAAGTCAATTTCCCTTTGTTCAAAGGTGCACTTGAATGCTTTTAGAAAATAAGAGTCCCTTTCTAGAAGATCAAGGAATTCATGTGTAATTTGTCAATGTAGTTGTTCTTCTCCAACTCCTGTGGCTATTGCCACAGTCGTCTAGGTAGTTGCAGGTGTTTTCTGGATACTTGAGGAGCCAGGGTCTGAGAGTGTGGTTCATTGCTCATTGAAAGGCTGTTGGTGCATAGGTAAAGCTGAAGCCCATTACCATGGGGATGAATGTGCCAAATTGGGTTTTGAAGGCCCCCTTGTGTCAGTCTTCTGGGTGGATTAGGATGTTATTGTAGCCAGCTCTAACATCAAATTTGCTAAAGGTGGTTTTGCCCCTTAGGTGGTGTAATTGTTCTTCCATGTTTGGTAGGGCATGATAATCTGGAACGGTGGCGTTGTTGAGCTTTTGGTAGTCCACTACCATTCTTGGGGTGGTGCCGTCTTTTTTCTGAACAAAGAAGACAGGGGATATGAAGTCTGAAATGCCATCTTTGATGAAACCTTTGGCTAGGTCCTCTTGTATTTGTCTTGATAATTCTTGTTTCTCATTCTGGGGGAGTGGGTAAGTTTGACAATCAAGGAACTTGGGGGCGTCAGGTTTCAGGGTGATTCTGAAGTCGAGTTCTCCTCGACTGGGTGGGAGTTGTTTGGCTGCTTCTTCTGAGAAGACCTTCTGATGTCATAAGTATTCAGGGGGAATGACAGTTGTCCTTATTTGTGCAACCTGTATTCTTGGTGGTTTGGCTAAGGGTACAGGGGGTGAGAAGGACCCCTAGGTGGTTTCTTAGGCGACCAGCACTCCAGTTGACAAAGGGGTTTAATGCTTTTAGGAAGGGGTAGCCATGGATCATCCTATCTTCTCCCAAATTTGTAACGTAAAAGGTGAGAAGTTGTGTGGTAGGGCCATGGCATACGGCCATATGAGCATAATGGGTTAGTGCTCCTCCTTGGTTACTGGTGCCATCTACATTGATGATGGGTCTGGGGGTCCTGAGGGTTTGAAGTGGGATTTGTAAAATTTCCATGATTCCTTGGCTAATGAAGTTTTCTGTTGCTCTGCTGTCTAGGAGCGCTTGGACAGTCTTTCCATTTGTTGTGATCATAAAGGGAACTTTCATTGAGTTTTCTTTATGTTGGACAATGGTATCTATTTGGGCCTTAGTACCAACTGTTGTACCTTGGCCTAGAGAAAATCCTCCTTGAGGATGAGGTCCCAAAGTTTGGCTCTATCCTCTGCTGGTAACATTTTCATGTGGGCCACCATAGTGGAGGCTTCTTCCTCCTTAGGTGGTTCTGGAGTTGGTTCGGTAGTACATGCTTTGGAAGTGGTGGGGGCAGTATTTTTGGGGCACTCCTGGCTGAGGTGGCCTTTCTCTTGGCAGCGGAAGCAATGCCCCTCCTTTGCCAACTGTTTCCTTTCTTCTTCAGTAAGTTTCTTAAAGTTGGACTTGGCAGCATCCACTTGCATGCAGTCAGGGTGGTGGGATTTGTGTTCTGAGGGGGAGTGTGTAGTTTTCCCTTTAAGTTTTTCCCTGATGGTGATGAAACGTCGATGTTGTCTTCTGGCCTCATCCTTCCATTCTTGAAGAGTGGTGGGCCAGACATCTCTGTTTAAAATTGCATGGTAGAGTCTGGTTTTTAGGCCATTTTTGAAACTCTCAATCGCAATAATGTCTGTTTCTGGCCACCCAGTTTTGGTCAGAAGCTGTTCGAAGGTAGAGATATAATCGTCAAGGGAGTCCTTCATTACATGTTTGACAAGAGCAGCTTGGGCATCTTCTTTCTCTGCAGTATTGGTGAACTTGAATGTGAAGTTTGTGACAAAGTCATTCCATAATGCTTTGTCCAGTCTGTCAACAGGGTTTTGGGCCCTGTTTACTTTTTCCCTGAGTGCGGTTGCCTGTGAGTTGACCCATTCTTCGACCTTTTCCCCTTGAATGTAGGAGAGGGCCAGCATTGTTCATTTAAAAGGGGAAACCATTACTGCCTTGTCATCATTGAGGCCCCAGTACAAGTTAAATTCCATGATAAAACATTTTGTTTTGTTCCTTTCCCCTGTGAAAGCTGTGGGTTCTTTACTGCTGAGGGACCCATTAGTGCCTTGTGGCACTGGGGCAGCTGCTTGAGGGGGTGGGGCAACAATTGGGGGGGCCTGGGCAGCCATCTGAGGGGCCTGAGCGGCAGCTTGGGGTGGTTGTACAGCGACTTGGCCATAATAGGTTCAGGGGGGTTCTGTGGTTTGAGTTGCAGGGTTTTGATGAATTCCTGATTTTCAGGGAGGTTCTCTGGTTCTAATGTAGGGGATTCAAAGGGTGTCTGGGTTTCAACGATGTTTTCTGGTTCAGGGGGGTTGCCTTCTGTAGAAGAGGCTTCTGACTCTGAAGGTGGTTCATAGAGAGGGTCGTTTTCTCTTCAGTAGCCTAATCCAAGGCTGTTTCTGACGAGTTCTAGGTCTTGGTGAGTGTAGAGCTGTCCTCTTCTAAGTTGTAGTTCAAACCAATGATTGTTGATGAATTCAACAGGTAGTTCTTCATTGTTTTCAGTGGTGATGTAACAGAGGAAGGTGTGAAAGCTGTCCCAAGTGGTGGTTCCTACAACGTGTTCAGGAAGATCTGGGGAGGGTCTGGGTTGGATGCAAACCCAACGGTTTGATGGTAGTTAAGGTTGATCTCCAGAATGGAGTAAGAAAGCTTAGCTTGTGTTATGGCGTCGTGGCCATAAGAGCATTAGCTCAAAGTTCAGTGGGGGCAAGTCCCTGTGACTTGGTTCAAGGTTTCAATGGGGGCCAGCTCAAGGAGACTGGTTCAGAGGTTTAGCATCTCAAGGCTTAGTCAGACAATGACTCAGCCTGTAGACAGAGTCAATCTTCTGGTTTCACAGAAGAGGAGGACAATGAGAGAGAGGCAGAGGAGGAAGAGGAACACAAGGGTTCCTTGAGGTGTGCTTAGGTCAAGCAGAGTATAGGCCAGCACAAGCAAGTTGTGATTGAGAGAGAGTACAGGGCAAGGGATGCAACAGGAAATGGGACAAAGCTAAGCTTGGGGTATTCCCCAGCTTCTACAGGCACTTAAATACTGTATGTAGCAAGGCTGTACAGTACTATATGTGGAACAATAGATAAAAGCGAGCCAATAGCCAAAGGGACTCAACAATAGGTAAAACAATAGATGAAACACAATGAGTGAGACAATAAGGACCATCAGCATCAAGGGATGAAACAGTAGCCAAGGGGATGGGGGTGAAAGTAAAGAACAATAAGGAGTAGTTTAGGGACAAACCGAAAGAGGGGTACATCACAACATCTATGCAGAGGCAATGGCAGCAAGAGCAAGGGTGGTGGTAAGAGAGGGTGGTGGCACCAGAGGGTGAGGGTTGTGGGAGACAGAAGTGACAGAGAAGAGGGTGAGGGTGGTGGCAAGATGGCAGGGTTGTCTCCACAGCAGGTGGTGGTGGGACATATTGATGATAGCATGTGAGTGGGTGATGAGACAAGAGGTGGTGGATGGCATGGTTCACCTTGCAAATGCTTGCCATAGTCATTGAGCTAGAGAGTGTGTGATCAGTGTCCAAAAGCAAGATGTGAACAGGTCTCTGGTAATCATCTCATGGCTGCAGTGACAAGGTCTTTGCCACTGCAGGTGGTGGCAGCATGTGTGGATGAGGGCATATGTGTGGGCAGGGATGTGATGAAAGGGAGGTGTTGTGTGGCATGGTGCTTGCATTGGCAGCTTCTCCTGTGATGACAGCATGGTGGCAGGGTCTGATGTTCTTTCTGCAGGGTGGTGTTGTGACATCTGCTCTTCTGAGGTGGTGGTGTGCTCTTTGTTTTCCAGTTATTTGTGCATTCTTTCTTGGCAGTGCAAGGCAGCATAATGGCTAGCAATGGAAGTGAGAGGGTGGCATGGTCAGGAAGCAGAGCGGTGGCTGGGACTAGACCCAGAACAGCAGTGGATGAGGCTGAGGGTGTGGTTGAGGCAGCAGGCAGTGCTAAGATGTCAGTGGGTGAGGCTGAGGCTACAAGTGCAGCAGTGTGTGAGACAAGGACTGGGGCAGTGACCAGAGATGTAGAGGCAGTTGGCAATGCTGAGGCTGAGACTGGCAGTGTGGAGGCTGTGGCTGATATGGGTGGAGAGGAGATGAGTGAGGGCACAGCAGCAGACAAGATGGGGGCAGTGATGGGAGACAGTGCTCAGCCAGATCACATACCTTACAACATCCTTTGAGGGTTGCAAGAAAATGAGACTATTCAATCAAGTAGGAGGGAGGGGCTCTGATCCAGATATTGAGTTGTGAAGAGTAGAGTTTGGGCGGGTGTTGATACAGTTGATGATGATGATGCTGGAGTATGCAAGTAGGCCCTTGAGGGCATCCATATACTGTACTAATACGACCAACTCTTCATAGCTTGTGACATGTGACAGATTTCGATGACCGACTGACTCTTCAAAGTTGGGAAAAACCGTGTGACAAATCTCACATCTCTTCAAAGCCTGATTTGGCCGAGAGACAAAATGTGACATAACGTCAGGACGGCAGTCTGACACCCAACTTGAGTGCGAGTCGGGATTTGAACATTATTTAAATCCTTGTTGAAAAAATTGTTGTGTGCTTTGAGGACCGTGCAGCTACAACCATGACTGCACTGAACAGCTTTATCCCAATAGATGTCCATCAAGCCCTCCTCCCAGATCCCAGTCGTGAGGCATCAAAAACACTTCGCGAGCTTGTTACAGTTCTAAGGTGTGTGAGCCCACTGGCCAGGAAACTCACATGACTTGTACCGTCTCCCTCCCGTGCCACACATTCACCCTCCCTTCGCCCTTCATTTCCTCTTCCTTTCCTTCTCTCACGCACTCGCCTCTTGATGACATCCCTGCCGCGGTCCTCGCCATGTCAGCAGACTACGACAATGGCCCAAGTCGATCGCCGTCGACGTCACTCGCCTCGGCTCCAGCCCACTCGTCCCTCAAGCATCGTCCTCGCCCGCCACATGTCCACGCACGGACATGAATGACGCACATACGTTATCATCAACGCGCTATGCAAGGGCTCGCTGCCCATAGCGTCTCGCCCCCGATGTCATCGCCTCATGCTCGCGGATTCGCAGTAGGAAGATCAGGATTCTGGAGTAGCACTTTTGTATTTAAGTAGCTACCATTCTGTACAGTAGCTTAGGGAATCAAATCAAGAGCTTCTGCATCTGCGTTAACCCTCTCATGTGCCAAAGATCACCTCGACTCCCTCAAAATCTCCTGCTTCTCTTTCAAGAAAACACATACACACACACTCTCTCTCTCGCTTGCGCGTCGCATTCCGGGCACAATCCCTGCTTGCTCTCAAGCTCCTCCCTGTCTGTACCCGCCCTCGGATCAAGCCCCACGAACTCCCCATGCCCCGACCTGGCACGCTATACAGTGGACCCAATGTTTTGGGTGGAGATCACACAGCCACGTTCCCGAGGTGGTGTGCCTCACCATGCACCCCCTACACTTACTTCCCTCGAACAAATGGAGGACCTTGAAGAGAGTGCTATTGATATTCATGGTGATGACAGTGAAGTTCCCATGACAGACATCGTTTCCGCGCATACACAACTTGAATGCTCCAACTCTATGGATTGCAATGACGATGACAAGCTGTACATACCGGGGAGAAGGCAGCCTTGTTTTAACTGCAGATGCAGAGTGTGCTTCAGTAAAGTCTGTTCAAGGTGAGGTAGTTGATACAACTCAGGCTAGTCAAGCTGTAGAAGGACACGGTAAGCATAAGAAGTGTGCAAACATCCTCTATTCCTCCAAATTTTGGGTTGCGAATGATGGGAGCGACACAGACAACAAATTTAGGCACTTTTTTATAATAAAATGAATATTCCCATTTAGGAAATTTTTTAATGATTTTTGTCACAGTCTTCATAACTGGTTGTGACCTGTGACCTGAGCCGTATCTCTTCTCTTCAGAGGGGGCTTGTGACGCGTGACTGAAGAGTTGGTCGTATTAGTACAGTAGTTGAGGGTTGGATAGAGGTATAGGGGCCCAAGTGTGCAAGCCACAGGGCACACAAAGGGTAAGTGAATGGGAGACAGCTGACATACTGAGTGGTGGTGTAAAAATTTTAAAAAAGTAGCCACAGAAACAAAAAAGAAATACTGCACATGCAAATCCATTCCAGCAGAGTCAGGAATGTGGCTTGCTATGGGTAATGAGGTGGAGGTTTGTCCAGGGAGGTAGTCATGTTGGCCATGGAGAGAGGTTTAGTGGGAAGGAGAGGGGAGGAGAGGATGAGAGAGCATGTGTGAATGAAACAAATGCACTGTGGATACCACTGACACAGCTACAGTTTGGTTGCCATTGGTCTGGTCTGGTTCAATCCATGGTCCATTTTTGGTCCAATGGACTGGACTTTTAAACACTATTTGGGATGAAAGTTTGTGTACCAAAATACAGTAGGTCCTCACTATTGGCCCACATTTGTCACATGACCACATCTTTGCAAGCTACTATATATAGAAATGTCATAGTGGGGGAGAGGGGTCAGAGCTGCAATGTGATGAACTGCTGCACTGCAAGAGAGTTGCCATAAATCCATGGGAAGTTAACTTGACTTGGTGCTGGGTGTTATGATCTACCCCCTTGTTGACTTGTCACTAACTGCTTCCACTATTGTTCTCTTCTGTCACTGGATGTCTTGGGGATGTTGAGAGAATATGTCAACTGCTGTGGTGAATGCCAGGTACCGGCCTTGTCGCTATGTCTATGCCCATCACTTCAACATTGTCTACTGACCTTTCCAAAATGGATCTCATCCACATGCAACTGCCTCTTTCTCTATGTTGTTTGTGTCAAGACTCACTGTTGAACTATCCAGTTCAAGAGCGAGGGATAAGCTCGAAGACGAGTCGATAGACGTCCAAGACCATGTGGGCAAGGAGTAGAGTCCAGAGTAGTAACAAATACCAGAGAGGTACTGTTACTGTGAGAGTAGAGCAGTCATGCAGGGAAGAGGCCAGGATAGTCACAAGGGGACGGTCCTTAAAGGAGTATCCCAGGGATAGAGAGTGCCGTAAACAAATGGACAGTCTGAGGACTGTCCGCTACTTTATTGAGTGCTTATATACTACAAGAGAACTGCTAAACAGGGAACAAGTCATAACCTTGTTATCAAGCACAATAGAGTGATGAGTAAGAAGTCGAAGTGCGCTTACTGAGCATGCTCAGTCATGCTCAGTAAGCTGCTGAGTAAGAAGGCTTCTCCTGATGACTAAGAGCTTTCATTGTCCACGTGTTCACTGCTTTAGTGCACGTGTGAGCACCTGATTCATTTTCTGTTAGTTAGTTTAGGGCTGGTCATTTGAGGACTTGTAATTTGGTTAGGGAGTAGTGTTATCCTATGAGGCCCTTATATAGTTCTATTAGGGTCTTTAGAGTCGACCCTAATACTTCTATTAAGGTCCTTAGTATTGCCTTATAGTTCGTTCTATAGTTATTAGAGTTGGTCTAATAACGCGTTGTAGGGTCTTTGATACTAGGTTAGTGCCTTCTGTAGAGCTCCTAGAGTCATTCCAAAGGGTCCTTAGGAAGGCCCTAATACTGTCCTTTGTTGCTAGAAGGGTTGCTTTTAAGTGGGGCTTGCTGTATGTCAATTGTGCCAAGAATCACTCGCGCAACAATGCGTGCGCGATATTGTGGACACCTCTACTCACCCCTTTTGCTCGTGTGAACAGGGTGACACCATAGAGGCTGGGTTTCCTCCTATAAGGAAGGGTCCTTCAAGGGCCCTCTCCGGAGAATGGTTCATGACAGTTTGTCTGCTGATTTTGTCTCTGGAATATTGCGTGCAGTTGTCAGAGCCTGCAGTCTGTTCAGATCTGACACCAAGCTCTGTCACAGGATGTAAAGGAACTGCAGGCAGAAAACATTTACCTGAAATCCCTTAATCCATGTGGCAAATCAAGCAAAGAAAAGAGTTCATTGACCAAGGAGGATGAGGCTATTGCATATGCAGGGGCAACATTCACTGTCACGCACAAGCTCTGGGTTAACAGATCAACACTTGAATTGGAGTGCCCCACCGATGTTGACACTCTGTGCCCTCACTGCTATAACAACCTCAATAAATGTGAGATGGTCATTATTGCTGAGGTGTATGAGTCCCTTCCAGAAAATCTTCATGCTGCTCTTTCAGCAACCGACT
>JAGFNK010000855.1:0-19822 GCA_025769875.1 Russula earlei | reverse complement strand
GTATTGTTCCCTGGGCATGATTCTGTGAAGATCTCATCCATCTGCTCTCTGTCTAGGTAGGTGGGCTTAATGTCCATCTGATGGGCTTCAAGACTTCATTTGGTGGTGGGGGCCAGGGTGCAAGGGAGTGCCAGTCTTTTTATGACTTCGTTGGGGTCGTTGCCCTCAACTTAGGTGAGTCCCTGCGTGATGATGTGGGCCTTGCATGTTTGAGTATTTTGATTTGACCCCCTTTTCATTTAGAAGGTCTGATTGCTTCCCTGCTGCGGCTCCATTCTGTGGGCGCGGCATGGTTTTGGGAATGCCTGTGTCTTTGGACACACGTTTCTCCTCATTGCATGCCTTTGCCCACTCTGCAGAATCTGCACGGGCTGTTGCCTCAGCATAGGACTTGGGATTAGCTGGCAACATTAGCAACATTTCCCTGCTTGGTACGTTTCATTCGGTGCTCATGCAGGATGGTGGAATGGCAAGTGTCCTTGTCGCAGACAGGTGCATGTGTGGCGCATTTGGGGAACATTTTATATTGTGAGGAATCTAGGTTTTTGGGTGCATTGTTATTGTGTTGCTGTGTGTCTTGCGGTTTGGCATGCAATGCCTTTTCCGCTTCTCCTTCATTTGGCTCCTCCACTTTGTCGCCTTGGTCGGGTGTGAGCATGCGTGTGATGCACTTTGGTGGTCCCATGGCGGATTGCGCAGGCGAGTCTTCTGCCTTGTGAGCTGACTTTGTGGTGTTTCAGGCTGAGCAGGTGGAATCACGTCCACTACAACGCTCTGCAGTTCGGCGTGCGGTGCCATTTCCGCTTCCACTTCATCTGACTCCTCCACTTCATCACCATGGTTGAGTGTGAGCGTGCGCGTAGCATGCTTTGGTCGTCCTATGGTGGATTGTGCAGGTGGGCTTTCTGCCTTGTGAGTTGTAGGCTGACTATGTGGTGCTGCAGGCTTAATGGGCAGGGCATCGCCTGCTCCGACGCCTTGCGGTTTGGGGTGCGGCGACTGTTCTGCGCTGTCCGCCTGTCTCAGGCTGAACAGGCAGAAGCTTGTCTGCTCTGACACCTTGTGGCTTTGCGTGCAGTGGCACTTCCACATGGTCCACTGGTTTTGCCTTCTCCGCCCCCTCAATTCTGCTCTCCTTTCCCCATCCCTGGCACTTTCAGCTGCTGCATCAAATTCAAGGATCACGCGCTCAATGTGCAATGTCGGGCCCCCTTTGTCAAATACGACGTCGCAGGGTTCAGGGATGTGGGGGGTGGTGTGATGTGCAGGCTTGTATGCCTGATGGTTATATGTGTGGCCTGAAAATGTGTGCACCAGCAACCTTCGGGTCAGCTTGGTGAGTCTCTTCTCTGGGGCATGCATGGACGCACGTGTTCCAAGGACGTGCGGCCGAGAGGGGTCGGGGTTGTCCCCGCTCTGTGCCTCTTTGAGCATCAAGTCATCCAAGGTGTGCGTGGATGGTTTTGCATCTGTATGCATTGCCCAGACCCTATTAAGAGGTGTCTGGGTCGCGTGTTCTGCGACTTTGATGTGTTGTGGCATACCTGGGGTGTTAATTTGATGCATGCATCCCCTTTCAGCTAGGGATGTTTGTGCTTCTCGCCTGGTGTGATCGCCCCCTCCATTCATACAGAAGGTCCCCAAGCATTGGCTGGCTTTGGGCTCAACATGTGCAGTGTGTGGTTGGAGGTGCTGGGGCACTTCTGATTTGCGCTTCAGCCCACTGGCATGTTCCCGCGGTTTATCATCTGTCTGGGTCGCAACCTGTTTGGAGCATGTGTCCAAGGAGGCCTGGAAGATTGTTGTGCGCATGGTAAGCACGGCTTTGGTTTTGTGGCCGCGTTCTGCAAGGCATTGGTCTAGCATCGCTGTGTGCGCTGACTTGGGTTTGGCTGTTTGCATGGCCATGATGTACAAGCTTTCATGTAATGTTCCCTCACATATCAATTGGTTCTTGTCGTATATTCCACATGTCTCTCCCTGGAATTGCACTGCCACCCCATGTTGGACGAAATGGGAGACCAATAAGAGGTTCCCTTTGAGGTCTGGGACATACAGGACATCATGGAGTAATGCGATACTCCGTGCACCGTTTGTGTGCATCCGGACTCATATTTGCCTGCTTCCAGTGTCAGTTATGGCACTATTGTTGCCTAAGGCAACTAGAATGGGTGATGCGAGTGGGGTGAGGTGTATGAACCAATCACAATGGGATGTCATGATGCACGAGGTTCTAGAGTCAAGGAGCCAGCTGTCTCTGAGATCGGTGCTCCTGAGTCGTGGCCATGCAGATCGGCTCATCTATGACTGCCTGATATAATAAGGTGCTGTCATGTGGAGTTGGGATGTATGCGATGGCAGCGCTGGCTGGTGGCTGGTCTGCGTGCGTCGCTGGTATGTTGGGCATGCTTGTGCCAGTCCTAGCAGGCATGGGCATCACTGCATAGTGCACACTCACACCAGTCATAGAGGGTGTGGGTGTCACTATGTTGTGCATGCTCATGCCAGTTGCAGTGGGCGTGGGCATTGCTGTGTTGTTTGCAATCATGCCAGTCCTAGCTGCTGCTGCTTTGTCCTCTGGTTTTCCGTGAAGTTTCCAGCATTTGTGTGTATTGTGCCCCTGCATCTGCAGTGAGTGCACTTCGGTGTGCGTTTCTCGTTCTGCGCCTCCCGGTCCATTCCCATTTGGGCCGCCTTTGCATGGTGAGGTGTGGCCATGTCATTGGTCAATCGGATCTGACACTCCTCATGGAGGATGCAGTCCGTGACGTGCTCGGCTGTTAGATGGCTGGGCGGCGTCGAGTGGAGGGTGGCCTTGAGTTTGGCCATCTTTTCCGGTAGTGTGAGAATTAGCATCCAGATGAGGACTTTCTCATCTATTGGGTAACCAAATTTCTCAAGGGTTCGGGTGGTGTGTAGCTGTCATAATATCTGGGGAGCCATGGGTTCCATTTCAGTGAATGTAGCCCAGTATAGGTCTGTCAGCAGGTGTGCAACGCGTTGCTTGCCCTTCCTGGCAAAGTGATTTTCAAGTGTGTCCCAAGTGTTTTTGGCTCCAGCAGTGCCTAGGGCAGTGTCAAGAGCGTGCCTGTTTAATGTCAGTAAAATGTGGGCATGTGCTTTGCGATCTTTCTGCTCCCAGTTGGCAAAGCCGCTCGGGTCATTGCTGGGGTCTGGTTTTGAGTATGTCCCTTTTATGATTTCTATCAGGCCATTTGTTTTGAACAGTGCCTCTATATTAGCTTTCCATTGTGTGTGCGTGACTGTGCCACCTTTGAAGAGTGGTCCGTCGTAACCATGTTGGCCGCCCATGTAAGTTTTTCCCATGGCTCCTACGGTGGGAACATGGCTGCCTCTTGAGGGCACAATGTTTGCGGTTGCTGTGGGGGCACTCATGGTGTTTTGTTACACAATTTGGAAGCTGGTGGGAGTTCATGATGTCAGGGACGACCAGGTCTCATAATCTGTTGGAGCTATAGGGATGATAGCTCAGTCTTGTGTTTAAAAGACTATATTGGTTAGTTATCTAACCTATAGGGATGATAGCTATGTACAGCATTAGCTCTAAAGGAGTGTAAAGGAATGTGTAGTACTGACCTCAGTCTTGTGTGTAAAAGACTGAGGAAACAAATGCAATAACTTTTTTTTTTTTTTTTTTTGGAAAGCATTTTATTCTGGTAGTTAAGTATGGTAACTACTTAGAATAAGTGTTAGATAGCAGGAGAAAAAGGTTCAGCCCTATCTAATGTGCTGTAGCCAGTGCGCGGACCGGGTGTGAGGGTAAAATGCGCTTATGCACGACCATGTTAGGGGACAGTGTGGGACTCAGGGCACCTAGCCTGGGGGGTGGGGCTAAGGTGACCTCCTACCCACTAAAACCTCATGGAATGAGAGCCAGTTCATTGGGAGTTCCATAGTTTTCTTGAGGAGGTGTTCCCAGGTATCCTTAACTAATCGGCAGGACCCTTTATCTCTTTTAATTTTGGTTGCAGTAATTTTGTCGTCGGTAAGTCTCGTGTTGATGATACATAACCACCTCGCACTGGGGGGTGGAGAGAGGGGGGGAAGTTGTGGAGGCGAGTTCTGTGTGAAGGGGTAACAAAGGGAGCTGAGTTTCATTGGATGAAAGGGAACTGAGGGTGGGGATTGGAAGTGAAAAGGCCTCGTAGTGGCATGGGTGTGGTGTGGTGGCATGGAGGATGGCGTAGGAGGGAGTGGTTGGCAGGTTGGCCGTGAGTGTAGCATTCTGTTCTCAGTGGGAGGTTGGGATCCCACATGGGAGTCCATTGTAGAGGGTGGGCGTGTTGACTGACCTGATGGGGGTTGTAGGCGTGGTAGTTCAGGCATCATATCATGTTCATATCACTGTTTAGTGGTAATGCTTTCCTGGGGTAGGCAGTTTAATGTAGGGATGTAGTGTTATTCTTTGTCGGGGGCTGTTGTTGGCCATGGCTCAGACAGGTGGATCTGACCTTGCAGAGCCCACTGTCATCTTCATTGTTGCCCATCCTTGCCCCAGTTTTACCGTGGGAAAATCCGCACCTGGTGGTAGCGGTTCAAGGAGCCTTTCCACGAACGCGGTAACTAAATTATTCTAATTATTTACACGTACGGTCCGGATTGTCCGTTCGCCTGCACGTCCAACAAACACTGCCTGTCTTCAATTTGCCATACCTGATCGTGCCTCTAACGATGCAACTTTGCTCTGACATCAATTCCAGACGGATCGGACGCTTTGCCGATTGAAATCGACCTTCGAAAGTCTCCGAATCGATCCCGTCCTCGCTAACCCCGAATGCTTCTCCGCGAACGGAATACGTACGGACTGAACCGGTGACTGAAGCCTGAGAGGAATGATTACTAATAATAGACGGTTCCGCTATTAATTCCGAACCCCGAGGGCACTGCACTGAGTCTGTGTATGCCAACGGAACAAGGCAGTCCGAGTCCCATCTCGTCTTAATTACAGTATGCCAACGCAACCAGCGTGCTGGTTTACCATTAAGTCTGATGCCAGCTTAATAGTAGCATGACGGTTATATGGTTTCTGGCCTGTGGTATTCAAGGGAATCTCTAATTTTTCTTTTCTTATAGGAACCATTTCGGATTTCTTTGACAACGTCCTCTCACCGGCAAGAACGACATTCCGGCCGCCGATTGTTCAATTATTCACTTAGATTCTACATCTCAGGATTCCCACTCTGCAATGAGACTAGGTTCTCCTACGGAACCCGATCTACCGTGACCATGGTTTTCACAGGGCATTCAGTTTACGTGAACAGAGGCCTCCAACTCGGACGCCACTGTCTCGGCTGCTTACGATGGGCACCTATATTGCTTTTACCGGTTCTACCTATCACAACTAGAGCTGTGTTATCGGCAGCTAAGCAACAGCCTGCCGTGCAGGATATCGGACTCGGTGGGTCACAGAGATTGTCATCTCTTTCATACACATACATCCGGTTCAAAAATTCCGATGTAAAGAGACATATAAAGGGCGTTTTCTCATTTCCATGAGAACATTATACCCCTCCCAACACCCCGTATTACCCTCCAACTTGAAGTCCAATGGTCATGCCAGCTCAGACCAAGTTTCGCCTTCCCGATCCCCTAGCCCAATGGCGGTGGCCGCGAGCACTGAATCCACACTACGAAGAAGTGAAGCCAGAGTCTGAAGCATGGCTACACGGCTTTGAAACGCTTGACGTCAAATCGCAAAGGTCATTCGATAGGTGTAATTTTGGCAAGTACCATTCATTCGTCCACCCCCTTGGAATCGTCAATAACTTTGAGCGCCCTCAGCCCTTCTTGGTTGCCTTGCATATCCACTTGCCGACAAAGGTCAGCCTTAAACCAATTGAACCAACTAACATCGGGCCGTCTAAACTGGCTTGTAGATCGTCTTCGCGTCGCTTGCGACCTCATGGCTCTCTTTTACGTATTTGATGAATTTACCGACAACGTCGATGGCAAAGGTACACGTGAATATGCAGAAATTGTTGTGAATGCATTACGGAACCCACATCATGATCGTCCCCTTGGCGAAGCAAAGCTTGGAGAGGTTACTCGGCAGTGAGCTTGACGCTTTGTGCGGCCCAAGCTGCGATTAACGCAGCTCATAGATTTTGGCTGCGTGCGATGCAAAAGTCGTGCGCCTCTGCTCAGGAACGGTTTATCGCATCCTTTGCAGAGTACGCGTACGCGGTGATAGATGAAGCTTCCGATCGCGCGAAAGGAAGCGTCCGTACAATCAAGGAATACCTTCGGCTTACCCGCCTCACCGCTGGCCCGTACCCATGCTTCTTCCCTATAGAGATGGATCTGGACATTCCAGACGAAGTCATGACGCATCCCTCGATGCAAATGATGCGCAGCTTGGCCGCGGAGTCTCTGGTTCTTGGGAACGTAAGGATTGCCCACATTCATTCTAGGACGACTTGAGATGACTGACCAACACCCCAGGATTTATACTCGTATAACATCGAACAAGCAGCGGGACACGGCGGTCATAACATCATCACTGTGGTCATGAACGAGAATGGAGTCAATCTGGATGCCGCGCTCGACTGGGTCTCAGAATATCACGAGCAAGTCCTATCCCAATTCCAGGCTCAGTACCGAATACTGCCTTCTTGGGGCCCTACAATCGATCTCAAGGTTTCGGCTTACGTTGAAAGGCTGGCGTATTTCATCCGCGGGATCGACTGTTGGGCGTTTGAGACAGAGAGATACTTCGGAAAGAAGGGTCGGGAAATCCAGAAGGACAGAATAGTTAATCTCTTGCCAAGAGCAGAGGCCGTTGTAACGCCCATGATGGTACCCATTGGTAGAGAGTTTGATATTTGATTTAGAGTACCTTGACTAGATAGCGCCTCATCACAATGTTATTTATTTGTTGCACAAGTTACACCACGAGAGCAAGGGATCGCCGCATATAGAGGATGATCTCTTGTATATCAATTTTTGTTTTAGCTCAAAGCTCATGTCTTACACGAACAACTCTATACCGAACTTGAGAACGATTTTAAAGCTTCTGGAGGCTTCACATCCATCAGTGCCAGCTTCTATATCTCCAACTCCTTCGTCCCAAGGTATCTCCAACTCGAAAAAGACCAACAGTTGCCCGAATCCAGTGACACATACTTTCTATAAAGTCGTTGACCATTAGTTGAGGGGCACCATGGCGGCAGCGGGTGGTTTCTGCGCCTGGAACTCGTTCCTATATAGTTGCGATCCATGTGAGCGTGCCACATATTGACACCTTGATGATATTGTGATATCGCATCTCCCAAGCTGGACGTTGTTACGGTAGGAGTACATATCCGACTCGAACTCCCATTGTCAGATTGGCGCTTTCATAGTCGCGGAGGTTACCAACGTTCGTGAGGAAGATGGTACCAACGATGGAACTGAGGAGCGACTTCAGGTTGGTGTTGTGATGTCCCATGACATCGTCCGCCGAGCTCTAAGCACAGCTTGCGCACAATGTTAGTCTCCTGAGTCCAAAATAATCCGACGATGTTGCTGATATGTAACATATGTTCTGATGTGCGATGGGTAGCCTCATCGATCGCGGCATCCACATACTCCGAGAACGAGGTAACAACGCGCTTCCAAGACGATATACATGCAATTTGAATGTATTGTAGTGAGAACCTAGAGCCTTGTCAATAGAGAAAGCAAGTGGGCATGGGTAACGTGGGCGAACTGTCATGCAATCTCGCCCAGCATTAACTCGCCCTTTGGTCGTTCTAAGTAGGGACTACGGAGGGCATCCGGCCCAATCTCCACGTAGGCGTGGGCACCTTCACGATCGACCGCGTTGGTGTATTCGTCATACATGAACAAAACTGCGACGAGGTCAAAAGAAAACTGACTACTCGTCAATTAACCATTATCTTGGGACTCGACGTCGAAGGCTTTGAACCCACACGGAGTTGTGTCAGAGTCATGCTGGACTTGCATGGTGTGCGTTCTACGTCCGAGTCATGGTGCCAGTGGATAAACGAGGTCAGACTGAGAAGGATAGAAGAAACCCAATGTGGGTCACCGTGCCGTGGGACGCCTTATACCAACGTACTACAGCCCTCTCCGCTGGAGTCCCATGGATACGAAAAATGTCGCGCCACCTCATGATGGATGTTCCCAATTGTCGTTTCGCATGTCGTTGCACCGGCATATAGATCGGACGACATTCGTCCGATAGCGTGTGGTTACCCATGACTACTAGTAGGGATAAGGAAGACGGCCACTCCTTATCAGGGGAGGGGTGTGAAAATAGACCCTTAAATACACGTGATGCATGGGATTCATGTGAGCGGAGGGCCAATCAACAGCAGTGGCCGGGCCGGCGATACGATTTAGGACATGGACACGGTGTGGTGTGGAGGCAGTGGAGAGTGAGCACCGATGTCACTGTTGACCGAGACGAATCGTTTTCTTGCCTTTTTAGGATGCGCCTGCCGTTGCAATTTTTCCAAAATCAGTTTCAATGACGTTGTGTACCCTGCATTGAAGGACACTGTCACAATACAGTGGTAAAAATCGATTGGATTTCCCATCTTGGTCACCCATCGTATGTCCACCCCAGTCATCCCTTTAGAGAGCTGCTTTCATATCACCTCAAATAGATTCAGGTATTATTGGGACCACCTGGCCATTGAATACAGATGTGAGTCAGAACTTATGGATTATGTGAAGCAGAATTTGTTGTGCAGCCCAACTGTGCCAGAAGACAACCCGAATGGCGTCCTCGCGGAGGTGGGACGTAATTGAGACCTGGAAACCCGGGGTTATTATGTCTAATTTTTTGTTGGCATCAATGACTCAATCACACGGTGATCATGATAGAGGGGGAGAGTGTTCCGTAGGAATGCCGAGTTCTCACAGCACGAAGAGCATCGGCTTCGGAATAGCCGGAACCGGATACGCGGCTCGCGAATGCCGTATTTCAATTTCAATTACCAGGCAAAGGGCAAGCGCCCCTACTACTGTCACACAAGTGCTCTGGCTCTTGTGCTCCGACAACGTCTTGCCGACAACGTCTTGGGAGTCTCATTTCTTGGCGGATGAGGAAACACTGTGTTGCCTCGTTTTTGTTTCCAGTGCCTTCATAGAAATAAATTCCTGGTATCTAGCGCCGTAGTTGTAGGGCGCTCGTACTCCGGGTCATCGACCGACGGGCGCATGCTTTTCATATCCGCTGCACTCACCAATGCTCCCCTGGACCGTGGCTGGGCTGCACTACTTTTTTGGGGGGGGCTCGGGTAAAGGAGTGGCTGTGTCAGTCACCCATACCCCTGACCTTCAAATGGGCAAATCATCTTTTCCCGCGGCGGTCAAAGAAGCTCTCTTGACTTGGGGGTGCGTGCACATCCGCAGAGCTCGGGACGCTTTTTTCCCGAACCAATCAAGAATACAAGTGCGGCGTACGTTTCAGGGAAACCAACCAGGAAACGTTATAGCTGCCGAGCACTTCCCGCGTTTCCTTACATCTCCAGTGAGGAGGGTTGTGCTTGGATAAAGAGATATAAGGAGTACCTAGGTGCTGGACAGTCGCTCAGCCGGTCTTTTCAATTCACTTCATTCTGATCTCCAATGTCTGGCCTCCCCCAAATTTCTCTCCCTGACCCCCTCGCCCAGTGGCCTTGGCTACGAAAGCTGAACGACCACTACGCAGAAGTTAAGCCTGAATCCGACGAATGGTTGAGGAGCTTCCAGGCTCTCGACGCCAAATCACAGAGTTCGTTTGACCTATGCAATTTTCGTCAGTTACCCTTCGTCCCATCATCGTAATGAGTTATTGATTGGTATGTATAGCGTTGCTCGGCTCCCTCGTATATCCCTTGCTCGACAAAGGTATGCCTGTCGGCGGTCCGTATCAATCTAGCGTTATTGACATTATGCAGATGGAGTTCGAGTAGCTTGCGATCTCATGGTCCTCTTTTTCATATACGACGAGTTCACGGACAAAGTGGACGGTGATGGCGCACGCGTTTACGCGGACATGGTAATGGATGCCATTCGGAACCCTCATAAGGAGCGCCCGCAAGGGGAGCCCAAGCTCGGAGAAATAGCACGACAGTATGCCTTTGTCATGGTCAATCTCGCAAGCCTCCCTGACAACCATGTTGACAGATTTTGGCTGCGTGCGATCAAGGTCTCGAGCCTCCCAGCCCAGGAGCGGTTCATTGCATCGTTCTCGGAATATGTCTACGCCGTGATCGAGGAGGCATCCGACCGCGCGAACGGTCGCGTTCGAGGGATTGACGACTATCTGAAGCTCACGCGGCTCACCGCCGGCGGATATCCTGCATTCCTGGCCGCCGAGGCTGGTCTCAACATTCCAATCGAGGTCATGGCCCACCCCGTGATGGAGTCGTTCTGCGCCTTGGCCGCAGAGTCTCTCGTCCTTACGAACGTTGGTAATTACCCAGGCGGCTGCGAGGCCAGATGGCTGACTTCCATCATTAGGATATGTACTCGTACAACATAGAGCAAGCTTCAGGCCACGGCGGTCACAACATCGTTACCGTCGTCATGAACGAAAAAGGAGTGGATCTGGATAGCGCGCTGCGCTGGCTCGGTGACTACCACGGGGATGTTTTATCAAAGTTCCGGGCACAAAGCCTGACGCTGCCTTCGTGGGGTGCTACGGTCGACGCCGAGGTTTCCGCCTTTGTGGAGAGACTGGGTTACTGGATTCGCGGTATAGACAGTTGGTCACTTGAGACGGAGAGATACTTTGGCGCGAAAGGACCAGAGGTTCAGAAGCACAGGCTAGTAACACTCCTTCCAAGGAAAGCTGATGTGACTCCTATGATGGCGCAACCCCTGCCCTGAGATTCTCTAACACTAGGATAGACAATGTTTTAATCAATTGTAGATGATATACATCAGGAAAAACCGGTCCGGTCCGTAGACACCGCTTAATTCTGTAGACACCATAGACACCATAGCACAACAACATACTATGTAGTGCTCTATAGCATCGTAGTAAGTCTATATTGCTCAATGTAGTTCCAGTAGTTGATGACTATACTTATGTAGGCACAGTAGATAAAACCGAGTCTACATATCACTATGTAGGACAATCAAAATTATGGTTGACTATGGAGATAATCAGTTTGTTACATTGCTCTATGGAGACACTCGGTTCGCTACATTGCTCTATGGAGACAGTTGGTTTTTATATTGCACTATGTATCTTACTAATGTAAGTGTGTTGTGAGTCCGCTGGCCCGGAAACTGACATGACTCGTATCAGCACCTTGCACCTCCCGCGCTTCAAGTTCCCTTTCTCTCGCTCTCGCCTCACGCCTTCTTTCCTCCCCACCAACTATCGCCACTCCTTTCCCCTCTTTCTCCTTCCATCTCGTGCTCCCCTTTCGACGTCATCCCCTCGCTTCACCCACTCTACGCCCAGGAATGGCTGACAACGGCTCAGTTCGATCGCCTCCGACGTCACTCGCCTTGCCACTCAACGCCTCCCCCGTCGGTCTTGGAGTCGGAGCTTGGCTCCTCCAAGCATCAACCTACGGCACGACATCATCACCATTCACCTGCGTCTCGCCCTCCTTTGTTCTCATCCATCCCCTCTGCCACTAGTCTCCTCCACCTGCGACACTCTTCCCTTCCCCTTGTCATTATGCTCTCGCCCCTTGTCGAACCCCTTTCATCGGATTCTCGCTCCTCTGCAAAATGCTATGAATCATTCTCCTCACCCCCCCCTCGCATCTACGCACGGACCAGTATGACGCATTCGTCTTCGTCATCACAGCTCTACCCAAGGGCTCGCTGCCCACTGTGCCTCACCCTGTCGTCATCATCGTGCCGCCCCACATTCGCGGACTCGCAGTCAGAGGAATAGGCTTTTGGTACGCTCTTGACTGATATACTGTACTGCTATGAATTCCCATCCCATCTCGTTTACTTACTCTCCGATTTCGCTAAACACTTGCCTCGTTCTGGTTAGTGTAGAATCTCTTATGCCTCAATTCTGGTTCGCGTTCCGTCGCGATGTCATACTCACCTACTTACTCGTCTTGTCTCACGTCCTCTATCCCTCTGCTCTCTTGATTACCTGCTTTTCCTCTGCCTTTGCCACAGTATTTAATGACTGGTAGCTACGGTTTCGAATGACAGTTCTGTGCAGTCTCCTGCTCCCCCTTTTTTCTTGCTTCACTGATCAATGAACACATGAACGCTGCTGGTCTGAGGGAACTTGAAGTGCGTGATGTAACTAGCCATATCCATGCTTCTATGAACTCATGGGCTACTCATCCATCATTCTCCTTGTACATTTGAAACATATTTCGATCTAGGTGCCTCCCAAGATAATACTTTGGGATGGCTTGTATATGGTGACCTTCTCTTGTCCACAATGAGGGAACTTGGTTTGAGCTAAACTGTGGGATTAAGACACAACTTTGCCATATTTGTTTCATGCTGATCACTTCTGAATATGGCATGTGGTTTCTAGTTGACAGGACGACTTGATGCATATGTGTTGTGGGATCCATATTGGTGAATGGACGAAACCAATGAATGTAAGCCAATGGATGAGGGAAAGCCCCTAGGTGCTTGGGGAGTTTGAAAATAACATGAATCCGTGCCAAGCAAAGCCCTTCATTTACAATAAATGATCATGATTCTGTTGCAAATATGAGACGTACCTTGAAACCCCTTAGATGTCTGAGGCCTATTTTCGCTTTCGGTGACAAGAATTGTATCAAATTTCTATCCTGAACATTGTCCATGGCCACTGTTAGGGTGCTCTGGAAATGCGTTGACACAGTATGATTCTATGTCTGAATCCATTGTTGCTGACCAGTTGATATGAATCAGTGTGTAGATATTGAACCGGTCATAGACATTTGGCACAGTGAATCAACTGGGTATATCAATCTTCTGGAGGAAATCCTGCAATGTGTTGACAAAGTCCGGGGCATTGTATTCCATTGCCAGAGTCTGAACTGAGATGTAGTGGGGTGGTTTCTTGGCAATCGAATATGTAATGAAACATGTGGTCATATTTGTAGATTCCAACTCCGGGGACGATGTTTTAAGGGACCATGCTAAGAATTGTTTATTGATAAACATAGCTTCCTGGCGTTGAATCCACCGAGCCATTTGCATAATGTAATCGTGATGATTGGAGGCCTTGAAGGCACACTTGGCATAATCTATGTGAAGGTGTTTGGAGCTTTCTGTGTTGAAACCGTCAGCTGAGCCCAAACGCTTATTGCCGTTTTCAGCACACTTGGCGGAGCTTGAATTCCATCCAAATTGGCGCAGAAACCCCCTCAAACATGCGGGATAAATATCTCCCTCAAAACAGCTTCAATTCATATGAACTTTATTGTCCCTGAATCGCCTGAATGAGGGCTAGGCAGCCCCATTGTTTTCATGAGATTTGAGTGAGAATTGGTGGAGCTGGACTCAAGCCACCTCCACATGTGTATTAGATGAATTACAACTCAAAATCATGGTCTATATCTATTATTTTTCCCTCATGTTGTACCCATGGGCTGTCTTGAGGCAGCCCCATAGTGTTTTTGACTCAAGTGTTGTGGTGTGCAATGTTGTTTCCAGTGTGATTGGAGGAGCGGCCAGCCACTCATCACCCCTCTCGCCTCTCAATTCTGACCATCCTTCTTGTTTTTCACAGACAGAGAGGAGTGGGTTGCAAAGAGGGGTCCTATTCTGAACTCTTTCTACTACAGAGTAGCTAGGGTGTTTTTATATACAGGAGTCGTCTCCATTGCAGGTGGTGGCAGCAGGCGTGGACGAGGAGTGAAGGCGTAGGCGGTGAGTGTGAGTTCGTAGATAGAGATGTAGGTGGCGAGGACTTGAGAAAGAGGATGTGTGGGGCAGCTTGTGTGGGGGTGGGATCTGTCGTCTTGCAGCAGCAGTGGTGGGGTCATCTCCACTGCAGGTGTCGGCAGCAGACGTGGGCGAGAGCGCGCGAATGGATGGGGAGGCGATGTGGGAGGCGGCGTGCAGTGTGCTGTTGGCGTCGGCGACTGCTTCTCCTGCGGCGGTGGCGGCGTGGTGGCGGCTTCTGCTCCTGTTGTGGCATGTTGTGGCTAAGTTCGTGGCTGAGGCCTTCTTGGTCTTCTGGGGTGGTGCTGGTGGCGAGGGGTTGCAACGGTGCGGCGGTGCTGGTGTCATGCGAAACTACTAAAGCGGCAGCTGAGACTGAGCTGAGACTGAGAAGGTGGTGGCAGACTGAGCTGGTGCGACGGTGGAGGTGGATAGGGCGGAGGCAACAACTGAGGGCGATGCAGGGGCAATGGCGGCTGTGGCTGACAAGGGCATGGCGGCCATGGCTTGTGAGATGGTGGTGGAGGTGGTGGCGTGTGGCGCTAAGACGTCAGTGGCTGAGGCTGAGGCTACAGCGGCGGATGACGAGACTAAGGCGGCTGGCAAGGCTAAGAGCACAGTGGCAGCGGTTGACTGATCTGAAGCTGGGGCGACGGAGATGGCTGGCAAAACTAGGGGCGCGGTGGCGGCGGCTGAGACTGAGAAGGCTGAGGCTGAGGGCAGGGTGGAGATGGCGGTGGCTGGCAATGCTGGTGCTATGACAGACTGGGCTGAACTGACAAGTACGGGTGAGGCTAAGATGGAGACTGATGTGAAGTCGGTGGCTGGCACGACTGAGGCTACTGTGGCGACAGACGAGGCGACAGATCAGACTGAGGGTGACAAGATGACTGAGGGCGCGGGAGCAGATGAGACGAAGGTGGGGGTGGCAGATGAGGCTGTGAGGGCTGAAGTGGTGGGCGGTGCTAAAATGTCAGTGGGTGAGGTTGAGATGGTGGTTGTGCATGGAGCTGAGACAGTGGCCATAGCAGGCGACACTGAGGGCGCAGGAGCTGGTTGGGCAAAGACGGGGACAGTGGCAATAGGCGATGTCATGGCTGAGGCTACGGCGGCGGGGACAGACGAGGTGGCAACGATGGCAAATGCGGGCGATGCTGGGACTGGCGAGGGCAGGTGGAGCCGAGGCAATGATGGCTGGTGAGTCAAGGATGGCGGTGGTGAACAAGGTGACAGGAACGGCAGATGAGGTGGGAACCACAGGGACAATGGGCAAGGCAGGCGAGGCGGAGGCGATGGTGCACGATGTAGGGACGGAGGCTGGAGCAGGCATGGGTGCAGGGTATGTGTAGTCATCTTTGTCTTCGTCTGCAGAGCAGAGTTGGCATTCCCGCTGAATGTCACAGGGACGCTGAGAGAATATCTTGACTAGTGTGTCGAATACTTCTCGGAAATTGACAAAGTGCCTCTGCTGTTCGTTCGGGCGCCAGGCGCCAAGACGTTGGGAGACCATCTGGCGGTCGTCTGGGTGGAGTCCAAGCCAGAATGACTCGTCACAATCTTCGTAGCACAGGCAGCATGCATGGACGAGGGGACTGCAGATTGCCCTGAAACTCCTGGTAGTATTCAGTCTACGTCTTCCCATGTCACACATGCAGAGTCTTGATGAGGAGGTGATAAGGTCCTCCAGATCCCACTTGAGCTTGAGGTATTCTAACTGAGTTGGCATGCTGAAGGAGTGCAGCACATGGTGAAGACAGATGGCAGGTCGACGCAGGCAGTGTGACTGGCGCAGGCTGCAACTGTGGGTGTGGAGGGCCAAATGCGAGTTGGAAGGGAGCAGTGTGCACTGATGCAGCTGAGACAGCGGGTGTGGCTGGGAATGAGGGCAAAGGATGGTCAGAATGGAGAGGTGAGAGGGGCAATGAGTGGCTGGCCATCACTCCAATCACACTGAGAACAATGTTGCACACCACAACACTTGAGTCAAAAACACTATGGGGCTGCCTCAAGACAGCCCATGGGTACAACATGAGGGAAAAATAATAGATATAGACCATGATTTTGAGTTGTAATTCATCTAATACACATGTGGAGGTGGCTTGAGTCCAGCTCCACCAATTCTCACTCAAATCTCATGAAAACAATGGGGCTGCCTAGCCCTCATTCAGGCGATTCAGGGACAATAGATTTCATACCAATTGAAGCTGTTATGAGGGAGATATTCATCCCGCATGTTTGAGGGGGTTTCTTGCCCGATTTGGGTGGAATTCAAGCTCCGCCAAGTGTGCTGAAAACGGCAATAATTCCAGACACGTAATGCTGCATTGAGTGAACTTTCAGAATATTGAAGTGCTTGCACACTCCAAGGTCAATCAATACACGTTTGTGTGAATAGAACACCTCCAAGGCCTGTTCTATGCACAGAAGAGTTTTTGTCGTATGCCTTTGGTATCCTGTGTATGTGATGAAGTCCAACAGTGCTCAGGCTATGAGCACCACCCGGGGATCCACGCTGCCAGAAATAACGCCCAATAGACTCCATGACATGTCACGATACTCCCACCCTGTCCATTTTGACACATTAGAAACACCATGCTTAAAGTGTTTGAGTCCCAAGTACACCGGCAGAGCTTCAAAGCATTCATCCAAATGTTTAGCACCCATTAACTGAGTGCACCATTCCAAAAGGTGACAAAATACACCTAAAAAGAGTTGATGGAGGATATCAGGGGAAATGCACATAAAGATGTCTGTATGGGGCATGCCAGCCCAAAACAGCAAGAAGACCTTGCGCAAGCCCCATTCCGAGAACTCAGGAGGGTGATGGCCATTAGCCTCGAGATGTAACACCTGTTCCATGTGCAACTGGGACCATAATGGGAATAGAAATCCATTGCCTCAGGACTTGGCAGGCACGGTACAGATCGGGCATCAGTTCTCCTTGCAGCCTGCAACCAGGCATTGCTCTGGATGATTGTCCACATATGCTGCGAGGATGGGAAAGATCCGGCAGATGACACCATCTGCACAAATCAGCTTCATTCCATTGCTGCCAGCACTTTTCAACGGTTCCAGTATCTTCTTCAGGCATGCATGAAAGAGTCAGTACTTTGGTATTTGTGGGTCTGAGAAGCAGGTAATCTTGCTGGTAGGGATGTAGCCTATGAGGGATACTGTCAAGACATGTACTGCTGATCCGTGTGGACTCAGGAGCAGGTGGGCAAGGGTCGGGACAGGTGGTACGCGGCGTAGGCGGTGTTGAACAGGAGGACGAGCCAAATGACTAGAATGTACCAGATGGGGACTGGTACATGTAACTGGAGGCAGAGGCGAAGACTGGAGGCCAGTGCAGCGAGAGGGCTTTAGACAAGGCGGTCGTTGAAGAGTACCTTGGAAGCGAGGGGAATCTTTAGACTGAGCAGTCGCGGGGGAGTACCCAGGAGGATGAGAGTATCACAAATGGACAGTCTGATGACTGCCATGCTTCATTGGGGCTTATATACAGGGTACAGGGTCGATTACAAAGAATTGGGACTATTCTAGACCCTTTGGTACCATCCAATAGGACTACAGAGGCATAAACTTGCTTGTGTCAAGTTTCAGGCTTACTGAGCACATTACTGATCATTGTGGAGCGATGACATCATTATGATGTCACTTTGGAGCGCTTTGTGAGCCTATGAGATCACTGTGGAGTTGCTCAGTCAGCCATGATGTCATTGGAGCCTTGATGATGTCAGATGAGTTATGCAACAGTTTCTAAGAGTTTGTGCCGCTGTTTTGGGTTCTTGGTGGCTGGGTGACCATGTGGCTGCCACGCGATGATTACCCGATTAGGAAACAGGTGCCTGGTCATGTTATAGTGCCTTTGCAATAGCGATATCTTGCACTGCAGGAGGGATAGCCCAGAAAATGGAAGGGAGTTGACAATGCAAAGTGAGAGAGGTCTCTCTTGAGTGAAATAGAACAATATACAGCCAGGACTTGGCCTTGGTTCGTAACATTCATCCCCTCTTTATAGACTTGTTGCTCCTGCAATGGTAAGGACTTGTTTCTTTGGAAGGTGGAGTAGTTTGCATATGAAAAGTCAAAGTCTGTTCATTCATGGGGAGTTCTCTCTTGTTCTATGGATTGCTTTGGGGATAGCTGTGGTCGATTGAGTGCATGTGATCGCAGGGGTTCTCTGAAAAGTTCATTGGTAACAAGGATAAAGGTAGTTGTTGACAGAGGTCATGATGAGAGTTGTTGGTTTAGGGGTTACTCCTGGTGGGAATTGTTTTAAGCGCCTTTGGATATTTCCGATGGAAATCTTTAACAAGTAATTGCGCTTTTGATAGGTTAGATGCTGGTTCCCAAGTATTTTCTGCAGCTGTGTACCCTTTCCATTTAACTAGGTATTGGATTCCTTTGCGGTTTGAGGAGAGCTGAGAGTTTAGGATCTGCTCTACTTCATATTGTTCTTCACCTTCGACTAATATTGGTGGTGGTTTTGAGAAGTTAGGACCATGGGCAATGGTTTCTTTGTAAGGTTTAATCAGGGAGTGGTGAAAAACTGGGTGTATCCTCCAGGACTTTGGTAGTTCAAGGTGAATGTTTACTGGATAGGCAGTGATGACTTTGAATGGTCCATGGCGTCAAGGGGCTAGTTTTGCTTTTGGGTGAGTGGTTCATGGATTTGTGGCTTCCAACCATACTTGATCTTCTTCTTTAAAACGAAATGTGGAGGATTGAGGTCCTGATTGCTTCATGATCTCAGTTGCTCAGTTCAGCGAGATAGCTACTTCTTCTCTGAGCTGGTTTAGTCTTGTTAGTCTTTCTTGGATTGAAGGGAACTTTGATGTAAAGGCAAGGGGTGGAGCAAATGTTGGGTTGAAGCATACCAGACCTCGAAAGGGGGTTTGTTTGTAGCACTGTGTTGTCTGGCATTATGTGCAAACTCCATAAAGGGAATTAGTTCTGCCCAATTGTCCACTTGGTGGTTGCAAAATATTCGTAGGTATTGTTCTAGCTCTTGGTTAACTCGTTCTGTTTCTCCATCTGTCTGTGGGTGATATGCTGTGCTCAATGATACCTTGACATTTAATTTTTTCCATAGTTCTTGAGTAACTTTTGCTGCGAATTGAGGGCCTCTGTCTGATATTATTTGTGTTGGGAGGCCTATTCTTCTCCAGACATTGTTCATGACTAGTGTTGCTGTTTCGTCTGCTGTGATTGTCTTGTGGCAAGGGGTAATGATTACTGCTTTGCTGAATCGATCTACCATGACTAGGAGGCTGTCAAAGCCTTGTGAAACTGGTAGGTCCATAATAAAGTCCATGGTAATGCTTTTCCATACTTCTCCAGCTGGTGTAATTGGTACGAGGGGTGTTTCTGTCTTTGGGCAGTTCTTTGTGCTTTGGCAAATTGCGCAACCATCTACATAACTTTTGACATATGTTAGCATTCCTGGCCACCAATAGTTTCGGCTGATTAGTTTGTAAGTTTTCCATTGGCCAGGATGTCCAGTGGCAAGGGAGTCATGATGTAGTTTCAGAATTTTCTTTTGTAGGGTGTCGTTGTTTGGGATATAGACTTTTCCTTTGAATAATATTAGTCCATCTTTGAGGTTCCAGTCTTGTAAGCCCTTGGATAATTGTCTTGGTCCATTCTTATAATGATTGCTAACGCATTAGATACTTCTGGGTCGTAGTCTTTGCTAGATCGCAGTTGTTGTCAAAGTTCTTGGTCACTAATTGGTTCTGTAGCAGAGGTGCGTGTTGCTCTAATTTTAAAATATTTGTCATCTAGGAGCACCTTTCCATCATTTTCATTTGTCTCCCCTCTTTAAAGTCTGGCCACCTGGACAGACCATCTGCTTTGTTCATAGTTCCTGGGTGATGGGTGATGGTAAAATCAAAATTGCTAAGAAGGAGTGCCCATTGGGCTTGTCGTCGTGTAAGTTTTTGTTTTGTCATGAAGTATGTCAAATTATTGTGGTCTGTCCATAGATCAATGGGGT
>JAGFNK010000854.1:0-19838 GCA_025769875.1 Russula earlei | reverse complement strand
CTTGGACATCTACTGACTCATCTTTGAACTTCTCCCTCACTCTTGAACTGGATTGTTCAACAGTGAGTCTTGTCAGAAACATTCTAGATGCAGCATAAGGCTGCATCTTGTGATAGATAGCGTAGTATGCATAACCCTTGTCCCATATGTGTATATACTAAAGTTCTATCTAACACATAATATCTATGAGCAGATATAGAACCTTGTATGAAGGTCTTCACCTTCTTTGATCTGTTCAGGTTCCAGTTCAACAGTCCATCATCATCATCATCTTATTATTATTAGAAGAATAAATGCTTGGCATCATTTGCCAATGCTGGCTGGCCACATTTTCATGCCATGGCACAGTTGATGCCATCAAAAGCCACAGGTTCATATGCCCATTGGGGCATGCAACAAGTACTGGATGGGTCATTACCATCACCTTCAACTTCACATAGGCCATTGTCATAGTCATGGCCATTGACATCGACTCCCCTCCAGCCATCATTATCTCCATCCCCATCAAACAATTTGCACCACCTAATGCCACCAAGTACAAGTTGTCTTCTCTCAAGGTTTCTGGCAACACCTCTGTGTCAAAAAAGAAGGAGCAGACTGAATTGGACTTTTTCAGAGGGGCCTTCAAAGACCTCACTGATGTGGTTCGCTATGTTGGACAGCCACTGCCACCACCACCACCACCACCTGTGGATAGCCCTGGCATCACTGCAGCAAAGCATTTCCATGCCTGGTTTAAGATGACCAACAATCCTGGTGATGAATGGCTGACAAACAATGACATTTATAGGGTACTTTCCCTCTCTCAGGCAGATGAGAAGATTGCCAATCTATACCTCAAGGTTATCATTGAAAATGACAAGGGTTTTGTTTGTGGGTGGGTGTTATGGCATCACAGCCATTGGAGCATTAGCTCAGGGTTCAGTGGGGCCAAGTCCCTGTGACTTGGTTCAAGGGTTCAATGGGGCCAGCTTGAGGAGACTGGTTCAAAGGTTTAGCATCTCAGGATTAAGTCAGACAATGACTAATCTGCAGGCAGAGTTGATCTCCTGGTTTCACAAGAGAGGAGGATGATGAGAGAGAAGCAGAGGAGGAAGAGGGACACAAAGGTCCCTTGATGGTGAGCTCAGGTCAAGCAGGGTGTAAGCCAGCACAAGCAAGTTGTGATTGAAAGAGGATCCAGGGCAAGGGATTATGACAGGAAATGGGACAAAGCTAAGCTTGGGGCATTCCCCCAGCTTTTACAGGTGCTTAAATACTGTATCCAGTGAGGCTGTACAGTACCATATGTGGAACAATAGATAAAACCAAACCAATAGCAAAAAGGGATCAAACAATAGATGAAACACAGAAAGGTGAAACAAGAGGAGTCAATCAAGATCAAGGGATGAAATGGTAACCAAGGAGATGAGGGTAGTGTGCAAAAATATAAGCAAGGGTTAGTGACAAACGAAGGGGGGAAATCACAACAAAATTGCTGGAGGTGGAGAGTATAACCCTGCAGGGTCTACAAGGTTCTGTGGAGTGTCAATAATGCTGTGGGTCCATGTAGCTTCAATCAAGTTGTATATGTATCTTCTCCCTTCTACATATGCTAGTTGGAGGGTTGCTTGTCCCTCTTGTATGGATCTATTGAGGTGGAGGTAGTTGCACTGCATGACAATGTGCACATGGGTGAGGGTGAATAGAGATAAGTAGTAGGATGCCCAGCCTTCCAGTAACTCTTGGATGAGGGCATAATGCTGTGACAAAATTACCTCAGTCCAGAGTTTCTTGTTGCTGTTGGTAAGGGTGAGGATGTCAGTGGGATGTTCTTCAAAGTCCCTTGAGTTTGAAAGGTGCCAGTATAACAACTGGCATCAAGCAGGTTCAATGAGGTGATTCAAAGTGTTGATGAAAAGGTTGTATTGTGTTTGGTTTAGGACTTGTCCAAACAGGAGAAGGCCTACCAGGTCTCAGAGAATGTAGGCGTTGTGTGACCAGATGTCAATGTGTTGTCAGTCATAGATGTTGACTATGGACACTGGGGGGAAGTAGATGTCTTGAAGAATGGGAAGGTGGTTGGAAATGAGCTCCCTTTGATGGAGGATTGCATTGTCCTCTGAGTTGTATTTGGAGTTGCTGCTTGGGTCAGGAGAAACCATGAATCTCAGAGGCACTGCAGATACTTTGATTTCACAGTCTAGTGTTACAAGGGTAGTTCTTACTTTTTAAGAACTATGCACTAGGAGGCTATGTTGATGACACCTGGACAAATGGGATCCAAAGTAAGCAAAGGGTTCAGGGGGAGATGTGGCAGGAAACAGAAATGAGCTAAGGCAGGGTAGAGACAAAGGTTGTCAAGGGTGTCAAGACATGTACTGCTGATCCATGTGGACTCAGGAGCAGGTGGGCAAGGGTTGGAACAGACGGTATGCGGCGTAGGTGGCGTTGAACAAGAGGACGAGCCAAATGACTAGAATATACCAGATGGGGACTGGTACGTGTAACTGGAGGCAGAGGCGAAGGTTAGAAGCCAGTGCAACGAGAGGGCTTTAAACAAGGCAGTCGTTTGAGAGTACCTTGGAGGCAAGGGGAATCTTTAAACTGAGCGGTCGCGGGGGAGTACCCAGGAAGATGAGAGTATCACAAATGGACAGTCTGATGACTGCCATGCTTCATTGGGGCTTATATACAGTGTACAGGGTCGATTACAAAGAACTGGGACTATTCTAGACTCTTTGGTACCATCCAATAGGACTACAGAGGCATAAACTTGCTTGTGTCAAGTTTCAGGCTTACTGAGTGCATTACTGATCATTGTGGAGCGATGACATCATTATGATGTCACTGTGGAGTGCTTAGTGAGCCTATGAGGTCACTGTGGAGTTGCTCAGTCAGCCATGATGTCATTGGAGCCTTGATGACATCAGATGATTTATGCAACAGTTTCTAAGAGTGTGTGCCGCTGTTTCAGGTCCTTGGTGGCTGGGTGGCCATGTGGCTGCCACGCGATGATTACCCGATTAGGAAACGGGTGCCTGGTCGTGTTATAGTGCCTTTGCAATAGTGATATCTTGTACCGCAGGAGGGATAGCCCAGAAAATTGGAAGGGAGTCAGCAATGCTAAGTGAGAGAGGTCTCTCTTGAGTGAAATAGGGCAATCTATGGCCAGGACCTGGCCTTGGTTCGTAACAAAGGGTGTTTGAGTAAGCATTCTTGAATGGTATATCCTCCTTCAGCCACCCTTAAGTAAGCATATGAGTAATATACTCTGCCATCAAGGAAGTCATGGATGGAAGTGATGAGTGTCAAGACATGTACTGCTGATCACTAAGGACTCAGGAGCAGGTGGGCAAGGGTTGGACCAGATGGTATGCAGCGTAAACGGCATTGAACAGGAGGACGAGCCAAACAATGAGGAGGTACCAGATGGGGACTGGTATGTGTTGCAAGAGACAAAGGCAAAGACTAGAGGCCAGTGTAGTGAGGGGCTTCAAACAAGGCGGTTGTCAAGACACATACTGCTGATCACTAAGGACTCAGGAGCAGGCGGGCAAGGGTCAGAACAGACGGTATGTGGCATAGGTGGTGTTGAACAAGAGGACGAGCCAAATGACTAGGAGGTACCAGATGGGGACTGGTACATGTTGCAGGAGGCAGAGGCAAAGACTGGAGGCCAGTTCAGTGAGGGGGCTTTAGACAAGGCGGTTGTTGAAGAGCACCTTGGAGGTGAGAGGAATCTTTAGACTGAGCGGTCATGGGGGAGTACCCAGGAAGATGAGAGTATCACAAATGGACAGTCTGATGACTACCATGTTCCATTGGGGCTTATATACAGTGTACAGGGTTGATTACAAAGAACTGGAACTATTCTAGACCCTTTGGTACCATCCAATAGGACTACAGAGGCATAAACTTGCTTGTGTCAAGTTTCAGGCTTACTGAGCACATTACTGATCATTGTGGAGTGATGACATCATTATGATGTCACTGTGGAGTGCTTAGTGAGCCTATGAGGTCACTGTGGAGCTGCTCAGTCAGCCATGATGTCATTGGAGCCTTGATGACATCAGATGAGTTATGCAACAGTTTCTAAGAGTTTGTGCTGCTGTTTCAGGTTCTTGGTGGCTGGGTGGCCATGTGGCTGCCACGCGATGATTACCCGATTAGGAAACAGGTGCCTGGTTGTGTTATAGTGCCTTTGCAATAGTGATATCTTGCACCACAGGAGGGGTAGCCCAAGAAACGGATGGGAGTTGGCAATGCAAAGTGAGAGAGGTCTCTCTTGAGTGAAATAGGACAATATATGGCCAGGACCTGGCCTTGGTTTGTAACATTCATCCCCTCTTTATAGACTTGTTGCTCCTGCAATGGTAGGGACTTGTTTCTTTGGAAGGTGGAGTAGTTTGCATATGAAAAGTTGAAGTCTGTTCATTTGTGGGGAGTTCCCTCATGTTCTATGGATTATTTTGGGGATAGCTTTGGTCAATTGGGTGCATGTGATTGCAGGGGTTCTCTGAAAAGTTCTTTGGTAACAAGGATAAAGATAGTCATCAATGGAGGTCATGATGAGAGTTGTTGGTTTAGGAGTTACTCCTGGTGGGAATCATTTTAAGTGCCTTCGGATATTTCTGATGGAAGTCTTTGACAAGTAATTGCGCTCTTGATAGGTTAGATGCTGGTTCCCAAGTATTTTCTGCAGCAGTGTACCCTTTCCATTTAACTAGGTATTGGATCCCTTTGCAGTTTGGGGAGAGTCGAGAGTTTAAGATCTGTTCTACTTCATATTGTTCTTCTCCTTTGACTAGCACCGGTGGCAGGTTTGAGAAGTTAGGACCGTGGGCAATGGTTTCTTTGTAAGGTTTAATCAGGGAGTGGTGAAAAACTGGGTGTATCTTCCAGGACTTTGGTAGTTTGAGGCGAACATTTACTGGATAGGCAGTGATGACTTTGAATGGTCCATAGCATCGAGGGGCTAGTTTTGCTTTTGGGTGAGTGGTTCATAGATTTGTGGCTTCCAACCATACTTGATGTCAAGACTCACTGTTGAACTATCCAGTTCAAGAGCGAGGGATAAGCTCAAAGACGAGTTGATAGACGTCCAAGACAGTGTGGGCAAGGAGTAGAGTCCAGAGTAGTAACAAATACCAGAGAGGTACTGTTACTGTGAGAGTAGAGCAGTCACACAGAGAAGAGGCCAGGATAGTCACAAGGGGACGGTCCTTAAAGGAGTATCCCAGGGATGGAGAGTGCCACAAACAAATGGAAAGTCTGAGGACTGTCCGCTACTTTATTGAGCACTTATATACTACAAGAGAACTGCTAAATAGGGAACAAGTTATAACCTTGTTATCAAGCACCATAGAGTGATGAGTAAGAAGTCGGAGTATGCTTACTGAGCATGCTCAGTCATGCTCAGTAAGCTGCTGAGTAAGAAGGCTCCTCTTGATGAGTAAGAGCCTTCACTGTCCACGTGTTTACTGCTTTTAGTACACGTGCAAACACCTGATTCATTTCCTGTTAGTTAGTTTAGGGCTGGTCATTTGAGGACTTGTAGTCTGGTTAGGGGAATAGTGTTATTCTATAAGGCCTCTTGTATAGTTCTATTAGGGTCTTTAAAGTTGACACTAATATTTCTATTAAGGTCCCTAGTATTGCCTTATAGTTCGTTCTATGGTTATTAGAGTTAGTCTAATAACGTGTTGCAGGGTCTTTGATACTGTGTTAGTGTCTATTGTAGAGCACTTATAGTCATCCTAAAGGGTCCCTAGGAAGGTTCTAGTATTGTCTTTTATTGCTAAAAGGGTTGCCTTTAAGTGGGGCTTGCTGTATGTCGATTGTGCTGAGAATTGCTCGTGCGACAATGCACGCGCGATATTGTGGACACCTCTACTCACCCGTTTTGCTCGAGTGAACAGGGTGACACCATAGAGGCTGGGTTTCCTCCTATAAGGAAGGGTCCTTCAAGGGCCCTCTCCGGAGAATGGTTCATGACACTTGATCCCCTTCTTTGAAACGAAATGTGGAGGATTGAGGTCCTGATTGCTTCATGATCTCAGTTGCTTGGTTCAGGGAGGCAGCTACTTCTTCTCTGAGCTGGTTTAGTCTTGTTAGTCTTTCTTGGATTGAAGGGAACTTTGATGTAAAGGTAAGGGGCAGAGGAAATGTTGTATTAAAGCCGTACCAGACCTCAAAAGGGGGTTTGTTTGTCACACTGTGTTGTCTGGCATTATGTGCAAACTCCATAAAGGGAATTAGTTCTGCCCAATTGTCCGCTTTGTGGTTGCAAAATATTCATAGGTATTGTTCTACTTCTTGGTTAACTCATTCTGTTTTTCCATCTGTCTGTGGGTGATATGCCGTGCTCAATGATACTTTGACATTTAATTTCTTCCATAGTTCTTGAGTAACTTTTGCTGTGAATTGAGGGCTTCTGTTTGATATTATTTGTGTTGGGAGGCCTATTCTTCTCCAGACATTGTTCATGATTAGTGTTGCTGTTTCGTCTGCTGTGATTGTCTTGTGGCAAGGGGTAACAATTATTGCTTTGCTGAATCGATCTACTACAACTAGGAGGCTGTCAAAGCCTTGTGAAAGTGGTAGGTCTGTGATAAAGTCCATGGTAATGCTTTTCCATACTTCTCCAGCTGGTGTAACTGGTTTGAGGGGTGTTTCTGTCTCTTTGTCCTTTGGCACATTGTGCAACTGTGTACGTAACTTTTGACATAGGTTAGCATTCCTGGCCACCAATAGTTTTGGCTGATTAGTTCGTAAGTTTTCCATTGGCCAGGATGCCCAGTGGTGGGGGAGTCGTGATGTAGTTTCAGAATTTTCTTTCGTAGGGTGTCATTGTTTGGGATATAGACTTTTCCTTTGAATAATATTAGTCCATCTTCAAGGTTCCAGTCCTGTAAGCCTTTGGATAATCATCTTGGTCCACTCTTTATAATGATTGCTAACATGTTAGATACTTCTGGGTTGTAGTCTTTGCTAGATCGTAGTTGTTGTTGAAGTTCTTGGTCGCTAATTGGTTCTGTAGCAGAGGTGCGTGTTGCTCTAACTTTAAAATATTTGTCGTCTAGGAGCACCTTTCCATTGTTTTTGTTTTGTATCCCCTCTTTAAAGTCTGGCTGCCTGGACAGACCATCTGCTTTGTTCATAGTTCCTGGGTGATGGGTGATAGTGAAGTCAAAATTGCTGAGAAGGAGTGCCCATCGGGCTTGTCATTGTGTGAGTTTTTGTTTTGTCATGAAGTACATCAAGTTATTGTGGTCCATCTATAGATCAATGGGATGTGTAGCGCCTTCAAGGTAATGTCGGAAGTGCCAAAGGGATGAGACGATGGCAAGGAGTCCTTTATCATAGATCATGTAATTTTGTTGTGCAGGGTCCAAGGATTTCGAAAAATAGGCTATTGGGTGATGTCTGTTAAATTCATCAGGTCATTCCAAGATCGCACTGACTGCAAAGTTGCTTGCATTGCAGATGAGCCAAAAGGGTTTAGTATGATCAGGTAACATGAGAACCGGGGCCATTGTGAATGCTTGGATCAGTTTTTGAAATGCTTGTTCTTCATCATCTTCCCATTTGAAGGGGTTTTCTTTCTTTGTTAAGTTAGACAAGGGTCATGCTATCTGTGAGTATTGGTGGATAAATCGTCGATAGAAGTTGCAGAATCCTAGAAATGCTTGTACTTCTGTAACATTGGTCAGAGTAGGCCATTTTGTAATGCCTATTAGCTTCTCTTGATCCATGGATATTTGTCCTTGGGAGATATTGATGCCTAGGTAACTAATAGAGGTTTGTCAAAAGGCACACTTCTCTGGTTTCAAATACAAGTCATGGTCTTGGAGTGTTTTTAAGACCTTATGCATCCAGTCATCTAGTTCATTCAAGGTTTGCACCATGATTAGTATATCATCTAGATAAACGACCACTCATTCAGTGGCAATGTATTTCACTAGGATGGTGTTCATAAAGTGTTGGAAAGTGGCTGGGGCATTGCAGAGACCAAATGTCATTATCAAAGGTTCGAAGAGTCCTAATGGTGTCTTGAATGCTGCGAGGTGTTTATTGCCCTCTCTTAGGCGGATACTGTTGTATCAATTATTGCCATTTTCAGCGCACTTGGCGGAGCTTGAATTCCACCCAAATTGGTGCAGAAACCCCCTCAAACATGTGGGATAAATATCTCCTTCAAAACAGCTTCAATTCATATGAAAAGTATTGTCCCTGAATTGCCTGAATGAGGGCTAGGCAGCCCCATTGTTTTCATGAGATTTGAATGAGAATTGGTGGAGCTGGACTCAAGCCACCTCCACATGTGTATTAGATGAATTACAACTCAAAATTATGGTCTATATCTATTATTTTTCCCTCATGTTGTACCCATGGGCTGTCTTGAGGCAGCCCCATAGTGTTTTTGACTCAAGTGTTGTGGTGTGCAACATTGTTTCCAGTGCGATTGGAGTCATGGCCAGCCACTCATCACCCCTCTCACCTCTTGACTCTGACCATCCTTCTTGTTTTTCACAGACAGAGAGGAGTGGGTTGCAAAGAGGGGTCCTATTCTGAGCTCTTTCTACTACAGAGTAGCTAGGGTGTTTTTATATACAGGAGAGAGGTACTAGAGATGAAAGGCATGAAAGTGAATCAAGACTGGTTGAGACGGTCGAGGTGGTCATGAAAGGCTTGAGATGTGAACATGTTGCATGTGCAGGGTGTGGCATGTGCGTGTGGTCAGTGGCAAGGGCTGGGCGATGCAATTGAGGTCCTGATGTCACACGCGAGGTGGCTTGTGGTGTGTGGCCGGTGGATGGCCTGGAACGAGAGGGAGGTGGCAAGGACTCAAGAAGGAGGATGTGTGGGGTGGCTTGCATGGGGGTGGCAATTGTTGTCTTTTGACAGCAGTGGTGGGGTCGTCTCCACTGCAGGTGTTGGCAGCAGATGTGAGCGAGAGTGCGCGAATGGACAGGGAGGCGATGTGGGAGGCAGCATGCGGTGTGCTGTTGGCGTCAGTGGCTGCTTCTCCTGTGGCGGTGGTGTGGTGGAGGCTTCTGCTCCTGTTGTGGTGTGTCATGGCTAAGTTCATGGCCGGGGCCTTCTTGGTCTTCTGGGGTGGTGCTGGTGACAAGAGGTGGTGATGGTGCTGCTGTGCTGGTGTCACTCAAAACTACTACTAAGGTGCTGGCACTGAGACAAAGGCTGAGGGTGAGACTGGGAAGGCAGTGGCAAATGGAGCTGGGGTGACGTCATAGGCAGACAGAGCAGAGGTGATGATGGAGGGCATGGCGGTGGACAGCAGGGATAGAGCGATGGCTGGGACTAGTCCCAGAACAGTGGCAGACGAGGTGACAGATGAGACTGAGGGTGATGAGATGACTGAGGGCATGGGAGTGGATGAGATGAAGGCGGGGGTGGCAGACAAGGCTGCAAGGGCTGAAGTGGCAGGCAGTGCTAAAACATTGGTGGGCGAGGCTGAGGCTAAGGTGGCAGGGACAGATGAGGTGGCAATGATGGTGGATGCGGGTGATGCTGGGACAGCAGAGGCAGGTGGGGCTGGCAAGTTGAAGATGGTGGTGGTGAACGAAGTGACGGCAATGGTGGATGAGGTGGGAACCACAGGGGCAATGGGAGCAGGTGACATGAAGGCAATGATGGGTGACACAGGGACAATGGTGGGAGCTGGTGTGGGCATGGGGTAGATGTAATTGTCTTTGTTTTCATCTTCATCGCAAGAACCAAGTTCACATTCCCACTGAATGTCACAGGGATGCTGAGAGAATATCTTGACTAGTGTGTTGAACACTTCTCAGAAATCGACAAAGTGCCTCTGCTGTTTGTTCATGCACCAGGGGCTGAGATGTTGGGAGACCATCCGGCGGTCATCCAGATGGAGTCCAAGCCAGAATGACTCATCACTAAGGTGTGAAACGGGTAACCCCCAGGTAAATTTTCCTGAACCCCTACCCGTACCCATGAACACCGTACCCTTACAGATAAAGGGTACGGTTTCACCGTACATTGCTCGGGTTCACCGTTACTGGTACAGGTTCTATAATGACCGCGGTATGTAAGAAAAAACTGCAGGTTTCACGTATGTATCACTAGCTAGTAAAATAAAAGAAGTATGTAGTATAACTAATCAAGCAAAATGTTCTTTTTCAACGACACTGCAGCCAACACATCATCAAACACAAGGAGACCGCAACAGGCCCAGGAACCAAAGCAGAGAAAAGCTCGAATTGAACCCGATGAGAGATTATTGCGCGTGAATGGGAGAAGGTGATGGCCTTGTGAAAAAACCCATTCAACAGCTGTCAAGGTGGCAGGGATACTGAGATAATCCAAAGCCATACAATGAAGGCTTGGATATATGAAACGGTTGTCGTACCACCACTTCAGCGGATCTTTGACGTTTTCAACAGGGAGGCTCAAGTAGGCCTGGACCTCGTTCCGGCAGAGTTGGGTAGTGACAGAGAGATTACTGAATGATGTGTATCCTTCATCATTTGCTTCTTTCATTTGGGCCAAGTCTTGGTCCAGGTCATCAGTGGTAGGCTTCTCATACTTCGTGTATTCATCATAAACAAGGTTCTCCGCCACCTCAATCCATTCACCTTCCCAATTCTGGTTGCAAAAATATTCGAGTTTCATGCCAGGGTGTAAAACCATAGTGATGCGGTACGCAATAGAGTCGTCGGTGAGGGAGTAGTAACGATTCATTTTCTTGCGTGCAAGCTTCATGGCTTCAACGAGAGCAGCTGGGAACTCTTTCCCTGTCTTTGGGTTGAGATGGCTGGTAAGCCAATCCATTGCGGGAATGATGGCAGCGACTCCCATGGAGTCTTGTGAAAAGAAGATAGTTGTGTTCTTGAATTGCTTTGGGGAGATATTAGGAATTAATTCAATTAAGTAAAAATATGACTTACTCATAGTACCAAGACAAGATCTTCAACGATAACCCACTCTTCATCATCAAGCTCATACTTCCGAAGCTTGAGGACCTTGTCGGCCATCATTGCATCAATAACCTCACGATATTTTGTTGCAAAACAAAGCATGTAGTACATTGAATTCCAGCATGTCACAACGTCACGTGGCATGAGGCACAGCTTGAGTCCGAGCTCCTTGCAACACTTGCACCACTTCGGGAGAGTGATAGTTGTTGAGTGAATGATAGCAAATGACAGACAACGAAGCTATTGAATCAAGATCAGTGGTTACTCCGAGTCCCGGGGAACAACTAAGATAGTACATACCTTCGTCACAATTTGATGAACAGTAGCTGTAGTTTCCATGATCTCTTCCTTCTTCTCCTCGTCTAGGTTCTCAAGTTCATCAATACCATCATCATCATTATCCTCATCCAGTACATCCGATCCATCTTCATCTTCATCCTTGTCCTCATCCTCATCCTCATCTTCGTCTTCATCCTTGTCTTCTTCATCGAGTGCACCATCTTCACCAATGTCATCATTGTTATCGGATACACCAGCTAATGCAGCGTTGAATGGGCTGAGGAGGGCTTTGGCTGAGAGATGCAGAGTGTGATTGAAACAGCGGACGCGGTTTTGTCCATCAAAAGAGTTCTCCATCGTTGCGAGAGCTTTGGTCTGCGTGTCGTTCGCAGATCCATTGTCAGCATTTATGGCCAGAATACGATCTTGGAGTCCAAACATTTCGAGCATCTTCTGAAAGGCCTTTGCCAAAGCTGTACCCATATGAGATTCCGGAACCTCAATGATATTGAGTAAGAAAGCTAGCATGGCACCTTGATGCTCAAGGTGTACAGTCCAGGCAACGAACGTGTGGTGGTTGGTTGAAGTCCAACAATTGGTCGTGAAGTGAATGCGACCTGGGTGTTCTCGCAGTAGTTTGCTTATCCGTTCACGGCACTTGATGTATGCGGCCTTGACATCACATCAAACCGTGTTTGGACATGAAACTTTATGGTTGGGGTGCCCGGTCCTGAAATATCAATGAGCTCAGGATCAGAGACAATTTGCGGAGGACAGTTGCATTCTGCCACCCATTTTGCAATGTGCGCACTGTTCAACATGTTTAGAATAGAGCATTTAGCTGATAATAAGTACTACTTACCGAAATTCTGTGTTTGTGTGTGCTCGATGTGAGTACGTGACAGGCCACTGTCCTTGGTGGGCAAATGCTGCAAATATGTTGCCAGTGCGGCCTTCACTAGCAGCCTTGCCCTTCATAGCTGCATTCACCACGTCCTCGCCAAAGCATCGGATGGCATGGTGCTTGAGATTCACAGTTGAAGATTTGTCGCCCTTATCTTGATAGCGCTGAACGCCTTTCGAGCCTGTCTTGCAATGTTTTGACAAACAGGTGAAGAAGTGGGAGACGCGGTTTTTGTGAATTTGAATAGAGATGTCGGGCTTGAAAAACGTGTAGATGGGGGACCGCCATGACTTCTTTGTGTCTTCTAGTGTCCAAGTAAGCAAAAGAGGTAAAAAATGATAATGAAACGACATATGTAGGTCTTTTTCAAGCTCCTCATTATCTGATTCAATCTCGATAGCATCGCCGGTTGCGCCATTGCTGCTGATACTCATATGATCATCCATCATCAGTGCTTGCTCTGCTTCTTGTTCGCTTTCAACAGGTGTGGAGGTGGCATTGGATGCCACATGCTTTGCGCACTTGAGAGGCTGGGTGATTGCCTTCGAGCCATTTGCAATGCTATGTTTGACTCCATGCTGGAGTGCCTTGGTGCTCGACTTGACTGCGCTGGCAAAGGAAGAGGTCGACACCAAAGTCTGCTGTGAAGAGCGCGATGACTTTGCTGAGGACTTTGACCCCAAATTGCGAGGCATGAGCAACAAGTGAGATGTTGAAGATAATTTGCTCACCTTTATATGATCCAGCCAGATCTCGATGAACCGACCCTTCTGACCCATGTCATATGACTTTGCAAACATGGCACTAAGTGCCATCTTCGCGTAAAGGGAGGTGGCCGCTGAGTCCGAGTCGCGCTCACCAGTTTTCTCATGATTGTGATCAACAATCACTTCCATTTGGGCTGGTCCCGAGCCTGTGCAAGCTGTCACCCTGTGGCAGGAGACTCTTGAATAGTGCTTTCAATACCCGTAAACCCGGCCGATAAGGGTGCGGTGTTGCACGGGTGTGACAAATTTAAAAACCGTACCTGTACCCGCGCCTACCCATGACCAAATTGTCACAGTGTCACCTGTACCCGAGTCACACCTTAGCAATAGCTGCTTTTGATGGTCGGATAGTGCCTCTTGTCAAGTGTTCATCTAGGTATTCTTTTAAGGCTTGTAGTTCTTTGGGAGTAAGTCAATAGATACCAGAATCGCATCGGGCAATCCCTGGTTTCAGATTGATTGCATGGTCCCATGGTTGGTGAGCAGGAAGGTGTTGGGGGGCTTGTTTGTCAAAAACCTTTCGCCATTTTAAGAATTGGGCAGGGATAAGTTTGTCTAATGTCTTGGGGGGTGTCTCTGCATGGGCTAGCTTGGTAGCTGTGGTTGATTTGGCTCTTATGCTGATTGTTATTGGTCTAAATGCATCGTGGATTTGTTCATCAACACATGGGTTCAATAGTCCTTCAGTATCTGGGAAGATTAGTGCAGCAACATTTCCAAACTCAGGTTCTTCTTCTTCAGGGAAAGTAAGCACTTGTATTTGGTAATTCCATGTTCCAGATGCAGATGCAATGGTTATGCTTGGGTGTGTGGTAAGGCAGGTTCAGGGGCAGTTCCTCAGTGTGATTGTATCATTTGCCCAATCAATATCTGGGTTGTGTGTTACCGAGTGGTTTGGGGTCCAGAAGATGCCAGAACACCTGAACTATGGACTGCACTGTTTGCATCATGCGTGCATCAGATCTTGATCGTTTATGTTCATTGATATCGCGTTCGGAACGCGTTGATCGTATCTATCTGAAGATGTATTGAAGAAGCAATGAGTAGCATTGCTTCTGTTCCAGATGTTCCTGTACTGCCACATACATCGCTTCCTTGATTAGGAAAGTACTTATGATACCGAGATTGCTACTAGGGAAGCACTTAATGCTTCCAGCCACCGAGATTGTTTACATAGAAGCAACCTCGCTTCTATGAGCCAAGTTTTGCTTCTATAGCACCGACCAGTACTACAGTAGTACAAACCTTATCCCTGTAGGGCTATATAAGGCCCCCAGTTGTAACAGTTGAGCCCTAAGCTCAACTTAGTTTGCCAATCCCAAACAGTTGACTCCTACCCCATCTGCAGAGCCCCTCTCATCTTGTTGCCATACTCCAGAAGGATCTAACACTCCTTCCCCTTCATGAGTATTGCTTGCTTGACTCAAGCATATCTGCATTGGTAGGACGCATTCATAGACACGACCATTGATCTTATTTAAGGCCCTTTGGAGCCTTAACATTGTGGTGTCGTAGCCAATCTGTTCCTAAGATAATGTCATGATCTCCAATGTTAGTGACAAGGTGTTACGAACCAAGGCCAAGTCCTGGCCGAAGATTGTCCTATTTTACTCAAGAAGAACCTCTCTCACTTTGCATTGCCGACTCCCTTCCATTTTCTGGGCTATCCCCCCTGCGGTACAAGATATTGCTATTGCAAAGGCACTATAACACGACCAGGCACCAGTTTCCTAATCGGGTAATCATCGCGTGGCAGCCACATGGCCACTCAGCCACCATGGACCCGAAACAGTGGCACAAACTCTTAGAAACTGTTGCATAAATCATCTGACGTCATCAAGGCTCCAATGACATCATGGCTGACTGAGCGACTCCACAGTGACCTCATAGGCTCACTAAGCGCTCCACAGTGACATCATAATGATGTCATCGCTCCACAATGATCAGTAATGTGCTCAGTAAGCCTGAAAGTTGACACAAGCAAGTTTATGCCTCTGTAGTCCTATTGGATGGTACCAAAGAGTCTAGAATAGTCCCAGTGCTTTGTAATCGACCCTGTATACTGTATATAAGCCCCAATGAAGCATGGCAGTCGTCAGACTGTCCATTTGTGATACTCTCATACTCCTGGGCACTCCCCTGCGACCGCTCAGTTCAAAGACTTCCCTCGCCTCCAAGGTACTCTTCAACGACCGCCTTGTCTAAAGCCCTTCACTGCACTGGCCTCCAGCCTTCGCCTCTGCCTCTTGCAACACTTACCAGTCCCCATCTGGTACCTCCTCGTCGTTTGGCTCGTCCTCTTGTTCAACGCTGCCTTCGCCGCGTATCATCTGTTCCGACCCTTGCCCACCTGCTCCTGAGTCCTTAGTGATCAGCAGTATGTGTCTTGACACAAGGAGTTCTGCTTGTTCATCATGAGTAGTGCCTGTGTGTGCTTGTATGTGAAGTCTTTGGATGGTGCTAAAGCGTATTAGTCCATTGGCATTTTGTGTTCCATCTACATTTTGTGCTGGCAAGGGTTTGGTCATAGTTCAGAGGTGCAGGTGGTTGTCTTTGTGCAAATCATTCCTGAATTATCATTCCTTCTGCTCCACTGTCAAGCAGGGCTCTTGCACCGATTTCTTTGCCGCTTGTCTTCCCTACAAGAGTAACTTTCAAGGCAATGGATGGGGAGCAAATATTTTTGGTAAAAACTTTGGGGTAATTGATTTCTCTTTGTATCGTACTGATTTGGACCGTGTCCCTTCTCGGTGCAGAAGGGGGTCCAATTAAAAATCCATAGGAGCAGATCTTGGGTGGAGAATCGAGTCCATAAGTGTTTCTCTCCAAGTTGTCAATGATGCAACAGGAACTGATTCTTCTTGCGCAGGTTCGATGTTTTCATCTTGGATGGTTGTAGCTCTGACTGTTTGGGGGTGAGATCCTTGTTGTTGGCGTCCCTGGGCTGCTTTCTTTGCTCTACATTGATTTGCCATATGGTTCTTCTTTCCACAGTAATAACAGAGGTTGTTCTTGCGTCAAAACTCTTTCTCTGCATCGGTGAGGGGTTTTCTTTCACTTCTGGATTCCCAGGGTCATTCATTAGGTTCTCCTTGGTACAAGTTAATTTCCAATGAATTGTCTGATCCTTGAGTGTTTAATCCTCAGGCACCCACAGAGTGTCCTCCTCGAAAGGCCATGGAATTGTATAGGTGGAAAAGGTTGTCAAATTCTCTTGCTGCTTTGACAAGGGCTGCAAGTGTAGTTGGTGTTGGCGTAATTCCCAATATTTTCTGATGTAAGGCTGGGTTAATGTTCTTTCTGAATGTGTACATCTTTGTCCTTTCATCCGTGGTAGCTCATGATGTGTGGTGTGACCATTTCTGATACCATTCATTAAATGGTAGTTTCCCTTGATAATAGGTGTGCATGGTGTTAGCGGAGGCCAGTTCTGCTTCTGCAGGGATGAAATGATCGGCAAAGGCTTTTTTTGAAGTCATCCCATGATCCATAGTCTGCTACTGTATGAGCCATAGCTTTAGTGGTTTGTTCTCTGGCCCATGCTCCAGCAGGTGTTCCTACTTTAAAGTGGGTTAGTGCAGCGGCAACTTTCTTGCTTTCATCTGTGAAGGAGTCACCATTGATATAATAATAATTGGCTAAAGCTGCCCAAAAGGCCTCTGCATTATCAGCCTTTCCATCAAAGGGTTCTGGTGCAGTCCCGACAAGGAGTGGATTGCTTGACATGGTGGGGCTCTGAGTTGTTGTGGCTGTAACAATAGGTGGGGCAGAGCCTTGTAATTGGATTCTAGTTGGAGTGAGCGTCCGAGGGATTGCTTGCGGTGCATTGCTAACTGTATGAGGAGTGGGTTGTTGAGTATTTTGTCAGGTGGAGGGTCCTGGAGTAGCGCTCCGAATGCTTGGTGCAGTTCCTAGGATGGCAGTAACTTCTTGGGTTGATTTGGCAGTAAAATCGACTTCTCTGTTATTGTAGTAAACCCAATGTCTTCTAGAATGGCTCCACTTGACTGGTTTGTCTAGAAAGAGGCCTGTATAGTTATAGGGATTGAAGTCTTGAACATTTTCTGCTCCTGGGGCTGCTGCTTTAAGTTGAGCAGTGGTGACTTCGTTGTTGTTGTCTTCGTAGAACCAAGTGTCTGAAAGATTTCTGTGATTGATGACAGGTGTTCCTGCAAATTTTCCTTGGTAACAGTGGTCTTGGGTGTTGTAGCTGAGGTTTTCAAATAAAAGTGGAATTAGATTTTCTTTGTCGTCAGTAATGTCCCATCTAGTACTCATAAGTTTAGACAATGGTTATAGTCCAATGACCATTGTTCCAAGGATATGCAATGGTGTAGGCTGGTTTTAGTCGAATGGAGTTGGGTCTTCCTTGGTGTTTTCTTAAGTGGATTTGGGAGTATTCTTTGGTGATGTTACTTTGGGTCAAGACTACTTGGGTTTTCCACAAGTATCCTTCAAATTCTGCTGGTGAGATAGCAAAGTTGTTTATCTCTCTGGTGGGATGTTGATACACTACAAAGTGTGTTGTTCTAAGATGCCAAGCCTCTGTACAATAGTTCTTGAATTCAAGTAGTTCCCTCTTTGAATGCGTAGGTAGGTTTAGGGCCAAAAAAGACTGCTCTGGTAGATAGGAGTGAAGTTCAGTGTTTCTAATATTGATACTATCAGGTGACTCGACAAATGGCAATGCAAAGGGTTGGGAAGGTATGACAGGTGTAGGGATATGACTGGTAAACAAGGGTACGTAGGCATCAGGGGGAGTAGGAGGTAATGGTCTTTCAACAAGGAAACCTCTCATGTTGGGGACTGTATCTCTTGAGGGAGCTCACTGAGGCGTTGCATGTCTTCTGTGTTGGGGAGCCAGAATTACTGATATGGGAGGTGGTAATTGCCTGGTGTCCACAGGGTAATTCCATCAGGAGTGGGAGGTGTATCTGGTCAGTAGTTGCACATGCAATACTCTGTTTTTCAGTTACACCTTGTTGTCCATGGGTTTGACTCAGTGTCTTCTGTGCTGGCAGACCAACATTCTTGGCTGGTTGGGACAGTGGTTTGAATCAGCATGAGGGGTCGAGGGGCAAGGCTTGATACTTCTAAAATTGCTGGGACTGAGTAGTACACAGGAGGACCAGTATATGAGGTGTCTGGGCTGGTAATTGCCCAAGGTTGGTTGTAATCTGTGTTTATAACCAAGAGTTAGTCTCCCAATCAAAGGTGTTGTGTATTCTGGGCACAATAGCAAGTTGGATGTAAGATTGGTTTTCCCTTTGTATCCTATTGAGGCATAGGTGGTGGAACTGGACAGTAAGGCAATAGTAACTGATATATGTCCAGGCTAGGTAAAACAGGTGATACACTGTCCTTAGCAAATGAACGATGAGATGGTGGCATGGTTGGATGATCCTGGTCCAAAGGTTCAATTCACTAGAGCGTAGGGATTGATAATTGACTGGTTGTCCTTGGATGTTCCTTGCTTGAGTAAGTTGCCAGTATAGTAATTGTTGTCATGCTGGTGGTAGGAGTCGACTGAGGGTTTCAAGATATAACATGTGTTCATTGTGGCTTAGAAGTTGTCCAAATGGTAAGACCTCAAGGAATTCAATAAGGTGGGGGAAGTCTTCGTGGGGTGGTTCTATTCCTGGTACATCGTGTAGGTTTGTTAGGGTGTTAACAGGGAATGCAGTGGAGGCCCAGGTTCGATAGTGATTTAGACTTAGGACGTGTCTAGTGATAGTGTCTTGTTCTTCGTCTTCTTCTAAGGTGTATTCTTGAGGCACTTTAGTCAAGGCAAAAAGAAAGGTTTATTTGATCTTTATTGAAGTGTTACAAGGGTGGTTCTTACTTTTTAAGAACTGTGCGCAAGATCTATGGTTTCAAGGCAATACCTCTCAATGATATCAAGAGGGTTAGGGGGAATATGAGGCGTAAAGCAAAAACGAAGTAGCTGAGGGTTGAAGCAGATGGTGTCGACGTGTAAGTCGAGTAGTGACATAGGGATTCCCAATTACTATCTTCTTTCAAAGTGTAAGTATCCGTATGCAAAAGCTAGGCGTCCATCCAGAAAATTGTGTACAATAGACAAGCAAAAGGACCCTTCGTAAGCAGGACGGTAGATAGCAGGTAAGGTAATGAGCTTCCTAAACAACAACGTATTAAAAATGTAAGCCGATATGTCCAAGGGGGAAGTCTGCGTCCAGGGCGTATATCCCGACATTAGAGCAAATGCCAAAGGGGGTGAGGTTGTATTCAGAAGCAAGGGCAGCGTTGGAGGGTTCCACAGCAAAAGTGTGGATGATGCATGCACAAAAGGCAGTTGTGAAAGTGTCTGTGAAGGTGCAACAAGTTAACTGATCTGTGGTAGGGATGCATGACAAGTAATCTTGGTGATTTAAATCGTGGAGGGGTCGTCACTGCTCACAGGAACGATTGGTGCTGGGGAGGACGAAGTACTGGTGAGGGTGGAACCGGAATGCTGTGCAAGGGGGGGCGATCAAGGAAGCCTTCAGGCAAGGGAGGATGGTCCACTTGCTGCTGCTCATTCTGCACTGGAGGGGGAGTGCTGATAGGCACAAAGTTGCCTGGAATAGGCTGGGGGATGACAGGAGACGATGTTGGGGCTTCTGGGGAGTACAGGATGCTGAGGGGTGAGGATGTGTCGACTGGGTTGAGGTCTTCAGTGAGAAGTCGAAGGGCAGTGCATGGAGTGGGTTGGAGAGGAGAAGGGAGATGCAGGGAAGTGTTAACAAGAGTGGGTGAGTTGGGAGTGGACACTTGAGCGTTGGCTGGTCAATACAGAAATGGTGAGAGACTGTCCAGATGTCAAGACATGTACTTGTTAAGATTCTCTTGATTCTCCGACTGGCATCTATTTCTGCTGACTCGTCTGTGATTACTCATATGTCTGCTTTACAATCTAGCTTAGTGATCGCTTACTGATTGCTTACA